>FLMG01004319.1:26201-41936 GCA_900088475.1 Hyphochytrium catenoides
CAACTTCTAGTACTGACCATACCATGTACTTGCACAGTCCCATGAGAAGAATAGAGAGAACGGCAAAAAGAAGCAAAAGTCTCTCCCTCAGTCTGCGCCTTCCGCTCCCATCAAATTGGAGAAAGCCCAGAACGTCATTCCTCAGGAACTGCTGCGGATGGCAGAAGAGATTAGGAACCAAAAGAGAGGAAAGAAGGAGAGAAGGACGGAGAAAGAGAAGGGACGATACCAAGTTCAGTTTCCTGACGCGCAAAAGACTTATATTATCGATGTACCAGGTGCGGCTTAGCAAAGGAGAGAGGGTAGGAGAGAAGGCAAGCAGAAAAGGAATTCGAGAGACCCATGAAGGAGGCCGGAAGGGAGAGAAAAGGCCGATGATCTTGGAAAAGACGGCAGCACGGTGGCGTAATGGGGAGAGAAAAAACAAGAGAGAGACTCAGAGAGAGAGAGAGAGACTCGGAGAGACTCCCACACGACGGAGGAGCTTGGGACTGTAGCTTTGAAAGACAGCCCGCTGGGTATATAAAAGGCGCTTGCAAAGCCATGGGAAATGTGTCAGAGATGCGGTGGTTACCCATGGCGAACAGGATGGAAGAAGGGAGAGGACAATCCAGCATAAAAGAGATATTAGGCGTCCCATTCACTTCTCTAACTCTCGCCTTCAGCCGGTCTGCCTCCTCAGGATGCGCTGGCACTTGTACGGAAAGAGATGAGAGATAGCAGAGCGAGGTCGAGGATGCTCTTCAATTGGCTCATTGCCCCGATGAAAGCGGAGGTTAGCTCTGCTTTCTCTCTTACAATCGGTAGACTGTATGGTCTCCCGTCTAACCTGATCCCCTCTTGACCCCGCATACTTCTTCTTCCATCTTCCCAATCTTGCTCTGACGGCGGTCCCTCGGTACAGGAGTTCTATAACCATTTCTGGGAGAAACGCCCCCTTGTTATCAAGCGCAAGTGTCCTAGCTACTATCAAGACTGGTAAGCGAGTAAAGGAGAGAAAGAGAGTGAAAAGAGAGAGAGAGAGAGGAAGAGAGGAAGAGGGACATCGAGTGAGGGAGTTCCCACTGTGTCCTCTCTCCCATGCCATGGCTTACCTTTGGGGTGTAGGTCTTATTTAGTTTAAGCTTGCACAGGACCCGTTACTCTTATCAGTTCCGCCTTTTTTTCAGACTTGAAGCATCTTTCCCTCCGCCTCTAGCTTTACAGCTCATCGTTTTATGTCTCTCTCTCTCTTTTCCTATTCTACTCGTGTGATAGGTTCAGCAGTGAGCAACTGTGGAAGATCGTAGAGGAGCACTCGCTAGAGTACGGGAGAGACCTTGATGTCACCGAGTACAAAGATGAGAAGCGCCACACGCTCAACCCAGAGGGAGGAGGAACTGTGGATGCGAAAAGGGTGAAAGAGGACTACAAAAAGGGGAGAAGTGTCCGCTTTCTCCGCCCTCAGAACTATTCCGATACGCTGTGGGCTCTTCTCTCTTCTCTTGAGCCCGAGTGGGGAAGCATGGCAGGGGCTAACACTTACCTTACCCCCGCAAAGTCCCAGGTTCGGAGAGGACTCAGCCTTTGGAAGTCTTGTACCTGTTTCCCGTGTGCCGTCACATCAAAAACTCTCTCTTCCTGTTTCCATTTCTTTGACCGATGTACCTTTACCTTTCGCGAGTCCTGGACCTCGCGCCGGTAATCGGTAGATAATCAGCGCGCTTAAACTCTTTATTCTCTAGGGATTTGCGCCTCACTACGATGACATCGAAGCCTTCATCCTCCAGGTATCTGCCGATTAGGGTGTCTACGAAGAAAAGGCTTTAGTTAACTTTTAGATAGGATTTCAATCTTTCTTACCTCTCTCTCTCCTTCTCTTTCTCTCTCTCTCTCTCTCTCTCTCTCTCTCTGTGGCTCCAAATCTCGGCCCATTTAGTTGATGCCACGTTCAGGATCACTACATCTGCTCAGGACCTTACATTACGCTTCCTTCTCGCTCATGGTGTCTCTCTCCGTGCCTGCATATCATTTTTACAGGTCGAAGGCAAGAAGAACTGGAGAATCTATGGCAACATGAGTGACGAAGACACGCTGCCACGATTCTCCAGCCCTAATTTGGAGCGAAAGGATCTCCCCAAGCCCATGTTGGAGGTCAACTCCTCTGCCAACCGTCTTGCCTTCTCATTCCCATGTTCACTCTATCGTCTTACCTCCTGCCCAGCTCCATCACTTACCCTCCCCTAATCCTGCGCCAATATCATCTCTTCCGCTGGTCTAGTTACTCTCGGTGAGCTCGTTTATGTTAGTGCGTCTTTATCTCTTCCATGTCCTTAAGCACTCTTCTTACCTTGCCCGTATGTAGAATACTCATCCAAGCTAAGCTCTTGAACTTGTAGGTGACACTATCTGCAGGAGACCTGCTATACTTCCCACGAGGATACGTACACGAGGCAAAGTCTTCCGACAAGGTAGGCAGAAAAGAAAGACTAGAGGCGGTCACGTAAGGGGCCGGGCAGTAAGACCAGAAGATGAGGGCGTAAAATAGAGCAGGGACGGGGTTATTCTATCGCCTACCAGGCCGGATGCTGTTCTGCTGTCTCTTCCTACATCCTGCCTTGCTGATATGTTTCCGCAATGCTCAACCCTGTGCTCTGCTCGCTCATGGACTCTAGGTACACTCTCTCCATGTCACAGTCTCTTGCGGCCAAAATAACTCGTGGGCGGATCTTCTGGAGGTCGTGGTGCCGCAGGTGTGCTAGATGAGCTGAACTGCCTCGTGTTTTATATGCGGTTGGCTTCTCCTTATATCTCTCTCTCCAAAGATCTTCCCCTCTCCCTGCCGGTCCTCAGTTGATGGCTTTTCTGGCAATGACAACGCTGAGTGTGGATTTTGTCAATCTCTTCTACTATCTTTAGGCTCTTGGTTCCGTGATAGCGAGTGACGCCCGCTTCCGAAGGTAAAGCTACAAAAATGCGTCTGGCCATCTAAGGGCCAGGGTGCATAGGGAGGGAAGGAAGAGCGGACAAAGTGGGAGAGAGAACGTAAAGAAGAAATATGGAGATTGGGCTCTTGCAGCCAAACTCACGGGTCAACATGGCGCAGCATTCGTCGGCGGATATATTCTAACTTGCTGTTTTCCACTTTCAAATAGAGGCCTTCCTAGGGATTACCTGGACTACATGGGCCTCATACACGCAGAGGATGTAAGCAACAGCTGTCTCTCAAAGTCATAGTTCACATCCGCTTCAGCCGTGATGCTAATCCTCGTCGCTATCCTGGCACTTTCTGTTGACCCCGCTGTGGTGCCTCGCTCTTTGCCTGCTACTGGTCTTTCGGTGGTTTACTTCCATATCTGGGGAGTGCTTTTTCCGCGTACCTCTTGTTCCAGAAGAAGAACTTCCCTTACTCGTGATTAGATTTTGGTATGCTTGCTGACTTGCCTTCTCCAGGATGGTGAGGACCCTAGGAGAGAGGAGTTTAAGTCTCTGTTGGGATCTCTATGTAATAGAGTAGCGGAGGAGGCACTGCAGATTATTGACCCGGCAGCGGACCAGATGGCGGTCAAGTTCCTTCACGACAGGCTTCCTCTTGTGGTATGCATGACACTTCATTCTGCTTCAGCCTAGCCGCTTCCTTCTTTCCAACTTTCGGTCCCTTTCTGGCTTGCTACCCGGTCCCTTTGCTTGTGTGAGGTCCCCTTTCACCTACCTTTTTCAGGTCTGCGTGCCCTGGTTGTAGCTCTACTCGTTTTTACAAGGTCTTCTTGGTCCAAGAGTCTCTCGTTACCTTCACTAACTCACTTGCTTGACTGTCACATGTGATCCGTAGCTCACAACTCGAGAGGAAGACTACAGCGCGGAGGGCAGCCCTCTTCCTAAGATTACCGTCGATACGTCCGTCCGAGTACTGCGCACGGGCATTGCGCGACTGACGGTCGAAGATGGCAAGGCTGTTCTCTATCATTTAATGGATAACAGCAGGGAGCATCACGGTAATCAGCCCTGGAGCGATTTATAGGCGAAGAGAAGGAGCGCGGGGCGGAAGAGCGAGGAAGAGGGATAGAGTGTTTCAGCGACAAACTAACCAGATGGGGCTGTTGGCTCTGTGTCGATGGCGCAAATGTCTTCCTCTTATGTCTCTCTCTGTCTTTCTTTATATTTCTCGCCGTTTCTATTCTCCCTCTGTCTCTACTACCGCTTGCTGACGCTCACCCGTCGTCGCTTCTGCTCTACTTCATCCCTTTCTTCTTCTCTCTCTTTCCCTCTCATATTTTTTCAGGCAATCCTCTTAGCCCCCTCGAGTACGAACTGGACGATGCCGAGGCTCTAGAAGTGCTGCTGACAGCATATCCTGAGTACGTCCGCGTAGGAGACCTTCCTCTTCCTACCAATGACGACCAGGTGGAGCTAGTTAAATCTTTGTACAAAGAAGGCATCTTAATGCTACAGCCTGAGGGGGAGGAAGAAGATGAAGAGGACGACGAAACAGGAACAGATGGAGAAGAAGAAGAAGATAGTGGCGAGGAAGAAGGAGAGAGTGATGAGGAAGGAGATAAAGGAGGCGAGAGCGAGGGAGGAGAAGAAGAAAAGGAGAGTGAAGATGATGACTAATGGATCAGACTACGAAGCTGAAGAGTAGTGTGGCTAACCGAAACAATGCAGCAAGAGGTAAAAGAAATAGCACAGGATCTGTCCAGCTATGATGTGAGTGATGGGACTGGGCGTAGGGCGATAAATAGGATTAAGCCTCATCTGCTGTTGTCCAAGAGCCAGAGATTTTCAGCACTGCTACGATAAAGTTGTTAGCCGGTGGACGACCCGTGCAGAGAGAGTCTGCCAAGAGCAAGTAAGAAAGCAAGGGAGCTAAGAAATATAAACGGACTATGCCGCCAGATAATAGTAGAACCTCCCGAACACCTTCAGCCCAGGAAGCTATCTGCATCTCAAAATCTCACGACTAGCAAGGGCTAAGCACCAGTTGATAGGCCTACATCGTCAGGGCCAAGCAAATTATAAAAAAATAAAGGTGTATAGAGCTTTATCTAATAGCACAAGGTGGAAGAAGAAGGTCCACGCGTAACCTACTATAGATTTAGCAGAAGATGAATAGAAGAATGCCTCTAGAGCAAAGCTTAGGATTCACGGAGTGAGAGCCGCGCTGCTCTGTTCTCCGCCAACCTCCTCTCGCAGAGACGTGAGAGATTATCTCTCAGCGCCGCTTCGACTATGCCAAGGGCATCCTTTCCCAGGTAATTCTGATGGAGATCAATCACCCGCAGAGATTCCAGATGTATTGCTCTGCGAAGAATCTCTGGTATGGCACTTGCTCCCAGGCCTTCAATCCAGTTTCTAGACAGATCCACGTATTGAAGAGACGTTAAGGACGTATTGTGACGCAGAGCGCCAAGAAGGGAGAGCCCTCCGTAAGTAGTGATGCCATTGCCACTAAAGTCGATGATCTCCAGCGAAGTGAGCGTGATGTTACCAGCCAAAGCTCTGGCTAGAGCAGAGGCTCCATCATCCCCAATGTAGTTTCCATGAAGATCAAGACATTGTAGGCCAGCCAAATCTGGAGCTTTCGCAATGACATCCGCCAAAGACTGAGCACCACTGGGGCCCATGCCAACGCCGCTGAGAACTAGACTCCTGAGCCTCAAGGGGCTTTGAAGTAGCTTCGCTATTGCCCCTACGCCCTCGTCACCGATGGGATTGCTGCCAAAACGAAGAGAAGCTAGTTCCAAAAGCATCGAATTGGCCTCGATGGCCTCGACAAACGCAATAGTACCGTCTTTGCCTATGGAGTTGCCATCTAACTCCACAGATAAGAGAGAAGGAAGCGAGGACCGTCCTAAGGCCCGCGAAAACGCACCCAGTCCTATGTCCGTTATGCCATTGACACGCAGCGCGACACTTCGCAAGTCGGTACAGAGGTCCGGATGGAGCTCAATAAACTCTGCTAAGACCAACATTCCACTGTCTCCGACATCATTATAGTTGAGATTCAGAGATTGAAGCTTTCCCAGATTGCGCTTATTGACTTTTAAGCTCGCGAGCAGAGCCGATAGTCCCGTACACCTAATATTATTGCTGGCTAAGTTGACGGACTCAAGCTTCGGTAGAGAATAATTACCGATGATCTTCGCAAGCAGCTCCGCTCCGGCATCAGACAGATCGAGGTAGGTCAAGTCGAACTCTTTCAGTTGGCTTAAGGCCAAAGGATCTTCTTCAAGACAGTCAAGGAGGAAGTTCAGCGCCTCCGTTCCCGTCGGCGACGGAGACAAGGCAGGAGAAGAAGCCAAATGGGCAGAAAAGAAAGAGCTCAACTCCAGGCTCTCTCTCTCGCGTAAGCTCGAACAGATCTCCTCCTTTAACTCTTTGCACTGCTCTCGTCGGAGCTCCTCCCATAAGAGTCTCTTGCTCTTTTCGTGCTCTGCTCTCCGGCGTAGCTCTAATGCAATCAGATCTTCAGTTGTTGGCTTCCTCCGCTTCTTGAGTGTCATCTCAGAGGATGAGGGCAGTCCCATGGTGAACGAAGAGAGAGATGTACGAGGATGAGGAAGAGAGATTTGCTGGATAGCCTTCAGCATGACGGCAGCGGAGTTCTATTGCTGCTTTAGCATTGACATTAGGCAATCATCGGGCCAGCGAAGACGTTGTAAAGTGATGAAGTCATGAGCCATAGGTGCACACTGGCAGCAGCAGAGTCAGGACGAGGAGCCACAGATAGAAGGACCAAACTAGAGGTGGCTTTTCTCACTAGACTTCCAAGAGGAGAAGGAAGAGAGGCGCACCTATGCTTGAGACGTTAAATCAAGGATGATGACTGATGAGGCCTCTCTGCTCTTCTCTCGTGCTTCTTACTCGTTCTTTGCTTCCTTCTTTCTCTCTCTCTTCCTCTTTCTGGTCGTCGCTCGCTTGTCTCTTCTCTCTCCTCTCACTCATGATCTTGTCCTTTCACACTAGTCTCTTGCTATCTTCTCTCTTCTTACGTGTCTCAGTCCGTCCCTGGCGTCACCTCATTTTGGCGTCAGCTCTTGCGGCCTATTGCTGCTGCTTCTCCTGGGCTTCTGCCTGCTCCTCATGCTGCTGGTTGGTCCGTCAGTGGCTGCTGCTGCTGCTGCTGCTGGTGCTGGAGCTCGTTTGAAGGACCAAAACCTTGAGACCAAAGGCCACAAGAAAGCTTTCATAAGAAGCGTTTATTTTGTATGTGAAAGTTTGAGTGTTACTGTTATAGGGAATGGAGGTCATTCCTTTCTTTTTTGCGTGAAAGATAACCATCAGAACTTTGGCCCTTGTGAGATAGGGGCTAACGGCTATCTTTGATGGGGAGGCGTTACAAGGAGAGGAGGGAGCGCGAGACAGACGCAGAAAGAGAAAACAGGCGAGAGAGGGGCAGTAAGAGAGAGAGAGAGAGAGAGAGACAGAGAGAGAGAGAGAGAGAGAGACAGAGAGAGAGAGAGAGAGAGAGAGAAAGGGGGAGACAGAAAGGGGGAGACAGAATGCGAGAGACCACCGAGAGAACATCGCGAGAGCGAACGAAAGAGATAAAAGACAGGAAGGGAGAGAAAAAGAGAAGAGAGAGTGAGAAGACAAAGGGAGAGAGCAGCAGAAGTAGGAGAGACATCGGGGGACTGATGACTATATGGAAGAAGAGAGAGAGACTAGAGAGGGAGATCACAGAAATGAGGAAGAGATAAGACAGAGAACGACAGTAGAAGTAGAAAGGCAGGAGAGACACGAGACGGTCGTTCTTCTTCTCCTTAGGCATGGCTGAGGTTTACTTTTAGCCGCCTTCTCCTCCGTCTGTCTCTGTGTCCGGATAAGAAGAGGGACTGCCCCAGACGGCACCGCAGGAGGCCCGCACTTCTAACGCTCTAAAGATCCTCTCCTAGGAAGAGTGCGGAGCCTTCTTGTCGCTCTTATTATTAGCCGCTTTCTTCCCTGTTCTTGAGAGGAAAGAGCCACAGCATTACTGGTCTCAATCTGGTCACTTCGAGGGGACACACTAGAGCAGCCGAACGCAGGGACGAGGAGGAAGAAGAGACAGAGTAGAGAGACAAGAAGGAGAAAGAGAGAAGCGAGAGACGACAGAGATGGGGACGTCGCAAAGTCCCCCTCTTCCTCTCTCTTCAGCCTCTCCTCCACCGGCTTTGCTGCACAATCCGCGCACTACTGCCAAGCGTCAACCTTCGCCCCTCCTCGTCCGGGACGCTCTCTCCCCCAACCTCCGCCTAGCCAAGGGAAGCGCTGTTCTACTGCCCGCTCCGAGCTTTCTCTCCTCTCCGTCTCGTCCACATCTCTCCTCTTCTCCATCTTCTCTTTCTTCTGGCTCTGCCTCTACCGCTGTTACCACGGAGGAGGAGACAAGCAGCGGCAGTGGAAGAAGAGGGAGAAGAAGCAGAGGAAGAGAGGAAGGCAAAGACAAAGAAGATAGGAGTCTGCTGCCAAACCCTTTGTCCAGAGACAAAGTACCAGTGCCTCTTCTTCTCCCTTCGTCTTCTTCCTCTGCGGCATCTGTCTTCTCCGCCCCTTCTCCCTCTGCCTCATCCACTTTTCCTTCTCCTATCCATCCTCTTTGGACCCCAGAGACTGGCATAGGAGAACGGAAGAGAAAGGGGAAGACTCAGCAACCATGGGAGAGGAAAGACGAAGTGGAACGAGCATTGGAACTTCTCTTTGACGATGATAGTGAAGATGAGTTGGAGCTTAAAGAGAGAAGACAAGAGAGAATGCGGATAGAGCAGAGAAACGAGCAGAAACGGGGGAAGTTGGCATCCTCTGGACAAGAGAGAGAGGCGAGAAGGACAGGAGAAGTCGGGGAGGAGGAGGAAGAGGATTTAACAAGCATGACAGGAGCCAGAAGTGCACAGCAGCAGCAGAGAGAGAGAGAATGGAATCCTCCATCCTCTCCGTCAAGACAAGGTAATCTGTCTCTCCTTTCTCTTCTTCCCTTTCCTCCGTTTCTTTCTTTCCTTTACCAATATCTCTCTTCTCTAGCACCTCCACCTCACTACTCTCTTTCTCCTCATCTCGTTGGAAGGGCCCATACTGCTCGTCCTTCAGGTCAATGATTTGTCGGCTGATCCACCATCCTCCCCTTCCTTCCTTCCCGCCAGGATTGTGCTTTGCAACTTTACCCTGTCTCCGCCGTTCTCATCTTTGCTGTTGGTCTCTCTCTCTCTCTCTCTCTCTCTCTGTCTCTTTCTCTGTCTCTCTCTCCCTCTCTGTGTCTCTCTTTCTCTCTTCCTCTCTCTCTCTCTCTCTCTCTCTCTCTCTCTCTCTCTTTTTTTTTCTCTCTCCCATCATTGTATATGTTCCTGACAATGCGTTCTTCCTCTCCTCTCTCACTCCACGTCCCCTTCGACTCTTCTTCCTTCTTCGACCTTCTTATTGGAAGCGATTGACGCCAGAAAGATGAGGTTTATTCCTGCGACCCCTTCTCTCTCAGACTCCCATCTGCTTGCCATCACCAGCAACCCCAGCTCGGGCAGAGCGCCGACAGCCGGAGAGACGACAGTGCGCTCAACCGAGAGACGACAGAGGGAGAGAGAGACAGACAGAGAAGAGGGTTACCGCAGCTCTCTCCTCTCTGCTGAGGCTTCGTTAAGAGAGTTTCTCGCTGTTGCTGACTGGTCTTCAGGCACCCCCAACCACTCCAGGGCCAGCGCTAGTGCCGGCATTCTAATGCAGTTTGCCTTGGCTGTGAGACCTGAGAGGTGAACGCTTCCCTCTCTGTCTATCTCTTCTTCCCTTGACTGTCTCGCTTCTTTCTCTTTTGCCTCCTTACATGTTACTGCGCCCCTACAGTCTCTCTTGGCTAGCAGTTTTCTCTCTCTCTCTCTCACACAAAATCATATCTTGTCTCTGTCTTCTCTCTTCCCCCTCCTCTCCCCAAACAAGCGATGTTCTCTGGCAGGTGACCCAGCAGTTAGTTCGCTGCATCTATCGGAATGGCGATGAGTTGCTTCAGCGAGCGCTTGAAGAACGGGAGGAAGACGAAGAAGAGGGGAAAGAAAGAAGAAGAAGCATTGCTCTCTTCAGGAACCAAGGCGACGCTTTCTTCGATCATCAGGTACCGAGAGGGAAGAGGAAGTGCGTTTAAGCAAAAGAAGTGGGAGAAAGAGCTTAGGGAAGAGAAGCGGGTAGGAAAGGGAGATAGACAATAATAACTGGATGACAGAACCCCTCTCCAGAAGAGAGAGACAGAGCAGAGAAGAGAATTGCTTTCCATCCTCTTCTCTCTAACAGTTGCTC
Organism: Hyphochytrium catenoides; assembly: GCA_900088475.1. Lineage (NCBI taxonomy): Eukaryota > Hyphochytriomycetes > Hyphochytriales > Hyphochytriaceae > Hyphochytrium > Hyphochytrium catenoides. The sequence continues at coordinate 36,438 of FLMG01004319.1, forward strand.
GTCTATCGTCTCTTCTTTCTTGTTATCCCCTGCTTACAATGCCCTCAGCCTGATCCCTCTGTGGCGGAAGAGATGCATAAGATCCGGACAAAGAATGCAGTGTGGGAGAAAGAGAAAGAGAGGATGGACGCTGAGCTTAGAAGGAGAAAAAGGATGCTCGCTTACGCAGTGAAGCTGTGGAGAGAAGCGCTTCTTCGAACGTCTCTCTTCCACTGGACATCCTTTCTAGAGATCAAGAGGAGCAGAGATCGCAGGTAAAGAGACCGCGACGAGAGAGAGAGAGAATCATCGCGTTAAGGTCGGTCACAATTTCAAAGTCACGTTGCTCTCGTCATGTTCGTCTTACGGGTTGATGGACCTCTACTTGTCAGTGAACCTCACTCTCTCCCCATCTTGTCCCGAACAAATGCCCGTTGTTGCTTGCCCTCCCCTCTTCTATTTGCGGCTGTTATAGATATTATAGACGAAGGCAACGCATCTGGTTTGAAGGCTGGAGAAGAAGAGTGGCGGCGCGGAAGCTGATAGCGCTCATGAGGTAGTCCAACGAGGACATTGGACGTATGAAAAAACGATTGTTCTGCAAGATGTTCGTCTAAGAGGGAGAAAGGATAGAAGCCAAGAGGGAGAGAGAGACAGAGAGAGAGAGAGAGAGAGTGGAGTTAGACATACTCTCCTACTCGTTCCGTCTGCTCAAACTGTCCCCATCGTCCTTCTCTCTCTTCCCTTCCAATTCCCCTTTGTGAACTACCTACGGTTCTTTACTCTCTCCTACACTTCTTTCCTCTTTGCTATGTGTCAGGCAAGGAGTAGATCCGGACCAAGACGATAAGAGTGCGGAACAAGAAACAACTGAAGGCAACAGGGAGACTGCCGCTCCACAGCAACTAGGAAAGGAGACAGACATAGAAGAGAAAGAGCAATTTGACAAACGCAACGATAGCCAAGGTGAAAAATGGGAACAAGAGTGATCTACGCAGCTAAGACGAGGCAGCTCGTGATAGGGCAGAGGTGCATGGCGCTCATGGAAGAGGAGCATAAGGAGGGATGTACTCGTTGTTTCATTAGCCGAACGCCCGTCACAACATTATCAAAGCCACACAAGGCTCTCAGCCAGTTTCCTAGTCTAAAGGGAGTTAGCAAGGAGAAGTAGACATGGGGAAAGCAGAAGGATACTCTTATCTGCTCCCGCTCCCTTCCCTCGCTCACATCTGTCTGTTTGATCGTTTCTTTCCTCGTGTTCTAGCCAATGTGCTTGTTCTCATTCCACATCTTGGCTGCTTCATCAGGCCCAATCGCTTTAGCTGCTGCCTCTTTGACAGGGTTGAAGTATGGGTGACCCATTGCTTCCACGGTTGTTAGACGTTCTTGATGGTCATAACTATAGTGTAAGGAAGGTGGTCGATCATTAGCGTGATCTTCGTGAGAGAAGAGAAGATCTAGAAGCGCAAACAAGACAACAGAGACCGAGAAAAGGAGGAAATGCGATAAAAGAGGACAGAGGGAAAGAGAGAGTTGATAAAGGTGTTTACTCGACGCAAGGAAGTGCGAGAGGAGCAGGCATGCAGGGAAGGGCGGCTGTCTTACCGCAGTAGCTTGCTAAGAAAATCGATGGCATCAGGTGTTGCAAGATGCTCATTTTCTGAGTTAACAAACTTGATAAATGGTTTCTTAGAGTGGCGGCCAAGAATGCCATCAAAGTGTGGGTCCAACTCCAAGTCATAGAGATCCAGATACTCGAAGAGCTCGTCAGTGCCGAGGACCTTAATGTAAAGAGAGGAGGGAAAGCACAACGTCAACCCGAGGAAGAGTATCAGGAAGACACATATAGTATTTCAATGAAGGTGCAGAGTATTCAAAAACCCACAGAGTTGAGAAGAATGCGGTTAAGGAAACCATCTGCTCGTGCAAAACCAATTTTTGCCAGCGAGAGTCTAATATCAGGCAAGAGCCTACTCAAAGGGAGAAGGCTGGAGCTCCACGCGTGGCAAAGGGAACAGATTGCTCTCACCTTTGCTATTTTCACCAGCTGATCATAGTTGTCGTGCCCATGGAAAAATGGCTCCTTTCTGAAAATCTGCATACCAGCAGTCGCAAAAGAAAGGTTTGGATGAGCCAAAGGCTTGATAGATCTCCGCAGGTGCAAAGCTATCGACTAATCATCGTCACAACGGATAGAACTGTAGACTCGGCGAATAAAAGCAGCCTAGAGTATTTAGACGGAGAGAATAGAGTGATGACAGCTGCCAGAGCAAAGTTGAGTCAAGAAGTGGCAGGTGCACTAACCATGCCAGCGAACATGCAACCTAGACTCCACATGTCAAGGGCATAGTCATAGTCTTGCAGGTCAACGAGCAGCTCTGGTCCCTTAAAGTACCGGGAAGCTACTCTCACGTTGTACTCCCGCCCTGCATACACCAGAAGCAGGGATTATGTCAAGACCCATCAGGGAGAAGCGTAGAGCCTTCAGCAAGGAAGGGAAGCCCAGAAGATTGAGAATGAAGACTTTAAGACTTCTGGTAAGTATTACCAGGATGATAGAACTCTGCGAGACCCCAATCGATGAGCCTAAGTTGTCTTTTGTCGTGATCTATCATCACATTGTGAGGCTTCACGTCCCGATGCATGATACCGTTAGAGTGACAGTAGTCCAACGCCTAAAGGAAAAAGAATTGAAAAGAGGAAAGGCAGTAAAGCAGAGGAACGGAATGTCCTCAGTACTTGCCGCCACTTTGAAAGACATGACCCTGGTCAGCCTAGTAGACCATTTCTCTGCCTTTCTCTTCCTCTTTTAGCCCTCTACCCCGTCTGCTCCGCCCGTGACGAGGCGTGTACAACTCACCTTCAAGAGCTCGAAGATGTAGAACCTGATATCGAAGTCCGTAAGTGTAGGGTATAGCACTTTGAAGTCTTTGTTGTTGATGTGTTCGAACACGAGTGATGGGGTCTTAGACTGAGAGTCGCGAACAACGTCTAGCAGTTGGATGATGTTCGGTCCGCCGCATAGATTCTGAAGTATCTTTATTTCTCTGGATACAAGCAAGACCAGCAGGAGGCAATGAGTATACTCACCCCAGACCACAAGTAAGAGGGAAAGAAGGCATTTCGCCAATGGAAGTAGGACGAACTTGAAGAACGAAACAGCAAAAGGATGACATGACTGGGAACAGCTGAGCAAAAGGTGCTAGAAGTCTTCAGGCCATTTTAGACTGCATGCATCTGGGACAAGCAGAGACGATAACCAGAAGATAAACTTCGTTGCCGAAGACAGCAAAGAAGGAGAGTGTCGCTTATGTGCCAACAGGGACAGGCAAGGGGTCTCATAGATACCTCTTGATCTTCTTCTTCTTTACTGGTTTGAGTATCTTGATCACACACTTCGTGTTGTTCGTGGTGTTCCAGCCCTCAAACACTTCGCTGTACTTGCCTCGTCCTATTTTTCTCACTACCTCATAATCATCCTGGTTCCTAGAGGTGGCAACGTACGTTAGCGCAGTCAGCTAAGCTCATGAAGGAATTTTTTTAGCCAGTCAGCTAAGCTCATGAAGGATTTTAGAGGCAGGCCCGCCCACGCTGACAGAGAGAGGTCAACACACGATCGCCCAGAAGAGCGACAGCAGTCTGGCAAAGGAGTCCCAGCACAAGAAGAAGAGGCGAGCAGAGAAGGAAACATGCACAGACATGGAGACATATTCAACAGCTAGATTGTTCCAAGAAGAGGCGGCCGTAAGAGGGGCACCAGTATAACTCTAGACAAGCCAAGGAATCGACAACTATCGATACATGCCACACTCACCCCCAGCTCACAGCAAGGTTCTCATAGTCCCAGTACTCGCGTGGGCGGTTTGTGTTGATATCAGCGTATATTCTGTGCAGGACATAGAGTAATGGCACATTGACGTTCAGAGATAATTGCAGCGAGAGAGCAGTGAACAGTCACAGAGCGCGGCGGTTCCCCGCTGCAGAACATAGAAGCTTAAGTAGCGGAGATCACTTCTAGGCACAGGTCCCAATAAGCAGGACAAGCCAAGAAACAATACTTCCCGAAAGGAGATGGACATCTTTGAACTTCGAACCTTGCTACGCTTGACATTCCTATTAAGTGGGTCTCTGAGCTCCGCGGTCGCAGTGCAAGACCAGATGATAATGGACGCCCCAGACGGGACAAAGAGCCAAGGCGAGTAGTGGCAATTGTTCTGCTCACTAGGAGAAGGTAGGGCAAGCCCACCCACAGCCTCAATCGCAAAGGTACTTCTAAGAGACAGAGGTAAGATGTCCGCAGTTACTTCTTGCCCTCGTGAAGAGATCCTCCTCCTTGTCCTCACGCCTTGATATGACACCTCGATTCGCGTGCTTCCAATGCTCTTGTTGCTGCTGAGGGCTAGCCAGTCCCAGTTCAAGCCTATCGAAGATGCTGCCGGCTTGCGTGCCTGCCTAGACCCTGGTAACTGTTGGGCCAGTGTGTCCTTGGCCTCGTTATGATTGCTCAAGTTCATCCACCCAGAGATTCCTATTGCAGATTTCCGATGATCTTGTACACAGCTATCTCATGCACGACTAGACCCTATCTCCACCGCCCTCTTCCTCAGCGCTAAGCCCATAGTTTACATTCTTTTATCCCTCTCTTTGCGATCTGTCTGTTCTGACTCGGCCCTCTGTCTCTCCCACCACAGTCCCACACTTCACTCTCGAGGTCAAGTGGCTACCCTACGAAGGCCACATTTCTTGCAGAGACGGCTGCTGCTCAGTGCCTAATAAACACCATCTTCTTCCCAAGGCACCTCATAAAGGTGTGTCACTCTTGATTTATTAGTTATCAGAGGTAGATAATCGTAGTGAAATCGCAATAGTGCAAGAGTTATTCTCGGACACGAAGGGGACACAAAAGACAGCTCTTGACTCCTTTCCGAAACTAATTTGCCCCCCTCAAGGCTAGCTAGCATATATCTCACATCCGCAGTAGTTCCTAGCGTGTCCGATGCTCCATGGGGCGGCCTGGCTCTGGGGTCTCTCGTCTTTGGCGGGCCCTGTGTTAGCCTGTCGGCATCTCTTGAAGGAGGCGGCAGATAGACGGCGTCGTCCGTTGTCGTCATTATTGCCGTCCGCCCGCTTCTTGCTCCCGAACATCCGCCTACCGCTGCGTTTCCTCCTTCTGCTGCTCGAGTCTTCCTTCCACTCGTCTCTCCCATCTGCCGTCGCACTTCTGCTTATGTCGTCTCTATGTGTCCTCCTTGTTGAGAGCAGTCCGGTCACGACGTACCAACCGGCGCGCTAACAGAAAGAACTTACGAGGAACAGTGGTTAAGCCGATCACCTCACAGATAGGTCAAAGAGCTAATACAGCGGTAAAGCTGTTATGAAGGCCGTTCAGCTAAAGACGCTTTAGCAGGTTGGCTAGCTGATTTTTCTGGTGCTTGGCAAATTGCAGAATAGCTGGAAGTCCTCAAGGCAATCAACAGTTGCTTTGTCCAGCACGGAGGCGGAGTACATAGCTTTGTGCAC
>FLMG01004320.1:1377-27986 GCA_900088475.1 Hyphochytrium catenoides
TCTCTCTCTCTCTCTTCTCTCTCTCTCTCTCTCTTTCCTCTCTCTCTTCTCTCTCTCTTCTTTTTGTCACTATCTCTCCCCCTCTCGTCGATTCCCAATCTCTGCCTTTCATGGCCATTTTCCCCTCCTTCTCTGCTGCGGTCTCCGACATGGTTTGCGGGCTACTCTGTTGGCTCGATATGCTCCGCTGCTTTCCCATAATGTACCCACTAAACTGACGAAGAGTACAAGACTGCAGTGATCACCCTCGACTCGCTCTACCTTTTGAATTATGGAGATTCCTCTCGAGGACAGCCTGAGAGACTTCACTTCAGGAATATCAGGCTCATAGAATCTATGCTTGAGGGAAGATCACTCTTCGTTGATCAAAGAGTAGAGAAAAGGAGCAAACGCTTCCGCATCGTCCTGTCGGTCCCCATCAAGCGTTCTCTCGCTGCTGACGAAGCGAAGAAGAAAACGTCGACAGAAGAAGAAGCGAAGATGGCTGAAGAAAAAGGCACAATAGCAGCGGACAAAGATGAAGAAGAAGAAGTGACATTCGCTACAGTTGACAAGCAAACTAAAGTGCAGTTCTACCTGGTTAGCTCTTGGTATGCCTGGTTCTTTAGTCCGAAGAAGGTAAGACCACTCTAACTTCAACCCTTGACGAGGCTCTCTTTCTATTTAAACGCACCAATAACGCGCACAGATCCATGAAGGCAACACAGAGGAGGAGGAAGAACGCCTCTTGGTCAAGGAGTACCGGTCGATGGAAGAGACCTACATCAAGGCAACTTGTGTGTCTCGACGGGCTCTTCTCTTGGAGCTTTGGACCTCTAAAATGCACACAAGCGGCACCCTGAAGCAGGAATTCTTCTTGGTAGGTGGAACCGACGAACGAAGTAGTATCCAGTACCATTGTCACTCTCTTCCCCGTCAATTTGTTGCAGCAAACCCTGTGTTTTCCTCTCGCCCCGAAGACCTCATCGCGTTCAATCTACTTGTTGGCCTTTTCTTGACTCTACTTCTTCCTCTCGTTTCCAGAATGAGATGATCTCTGGTCCAAGGGAAGATGCAAGATCACAGCAGCAGCAGATGGACGAGGACCAAGGAGTTTACGAGATGGATAGAAGAACAGCTAACGAAGAGAACCGCCTTGTTGTGCCATTTCGAGAGCACTTACTTCTTCAGCTGCTTCGCTACGCCTCAACTGATCCCACAAACCACACAGCGAATCACCTGCGGTACGTGGCACCCTTTTATACTCTCCCTGCGGTATGTCCCACGCCTTATACTATCTATTGTTCTCTCTCTTCTTCTCGCTCCTCGCCTACCCTAGCTTCTTACACTTCGCCACCATCCTTTGTCTACTATCATCCATCATCATTTTCTCCTTCTCTTTCGGGTCTCTCCGTCTGACTTTCTTCTATTAGTTCCTATCTCTTCCTTACCTTCCTCTTTGCGGTCATGGACTCCAACCTCTTCTTTCCTACATAGTCACATACATGCGATGCTTCAATTCCTCTGGGCAGCCTTGCATGGCGATTATGGGAATGTGGCGCGCGTTCGATCCCTGCACCAGAAGACCTACCGGTTAGACCCAACGAACGATCATTGGCTCGCATGATTCCATATTTCTCTCTCTCTTTTAGCTCTCCCAATGATGACAATGCTTTGTGCTGTTAGGAACTTCTGGAGTGATCTATTGAAGGTCTCCTTGGTAGCCTTTGAACCCCTAGATGCCGAGGATGAAGCAGAGAGCAATATAGAGAAGAAAGCCAGGGAGCGTGAAGAAGTTGTTGATGGGAAGCGAGACCCGAAAGCTATAAAGCTTGGCCAGAGAAGTACCTGTCCATCTAAGACTGAGATTCCCCTAAGAGCACCACGACCTCCTGGCAAACCAGCTCCTTCGTCGACTACTCTTACGGCCAAGGAGGAAGAGACCTACGGACCAGATCAAGAAGAGGAAGATAAAGAACTAGACTTTATTCGCAGCCTCGGTGGTGCCACTTTGGATACCGACTCTAAAGGAGACAGGATGGACCGAGAGGAAGACATGGATGCGGTTGAAAAGAGGGTTGAAAGCCTGAAGGAGACGAAGTCTTTGCAAGCAAGCGGTCAAAGCAAGACGGGGCCCCTCTCACACGAAGACATTCGCTGGGCCCAGGTCTCACTTCTGTTAGAGGTTTACTGGCTGCTGATGCAGGTAAGCTATCTGGCAATTTGAGGGTATGCAGAGGCCGTCGTGAAAGAGGGATTAATAAGCGAAGAGAGAGAATCAGATAAACAGCGAGAGGAAGAAAGATAGCTAGAGATGCGGCATAGAGAAGAGAGAGAGAGAAGAGAAAGGAGAGGGAGAAAAAGAGGACAAAGAGAGAGAGAAAGGAGAAAAAAAGACGAGAGAACAGACACAGACACGGCATCTGTTCCGCCCTCACTCATCTACTCAATCTTTCATGATTCCTATATCAGATGAAGGTGGAAGATAGTCACAATGCTCCTTCCTCATCGATACCGGACCTGGTACTGCAGTTCAAGGGGTGGAGAATATTCATTTCCTCTCTATTGTCGATGGTCCTAGCCATCATAAGACGAAGGACAAGCCTAGAAGAGGCCGATGGGCAGCAACGGCCTGTCCAGGCAACCATAGGAATCAGCACGAGCCACCGGAAGAAGGACCTTCAGCTGGGGTCCCACGGTAATGCTCGGGTTAAAGTCCTTGCTCACTGTCACCACGAAGCCTGCTCTTCTAAATCACTGATCTGACAGAAAGCGACGGGAGGAAGGAGGAGGACAAGACAATCACGCCTATGAACAGAGGAGAACTAGACGATGACCTTTCTCTTTGGCGAGCTAGCTATCTCCTGCTGATCCTTGCTGAGGGCAGTCCAGCGGTCCGTGCCCACCTGCGGAATAAGCTTAACGAGGGTCATTGGAGGTGAGGAGCCGTGGTTCTGACCTATGGAAGAGCGAGAGACTAGAAAAAGGAGAAGAAAAGCTACCAAGGAAAAGAGAGAGCGTCGCCTAGGTGGAGTGCCTAGAGAGAGTGGGCAATCTTCATATTGGAGAACGTACGCTATGCCGAGGTGATAACTGTCATTGACACAGGACCGTCCAACTTTTCTGTGTGGAAGAGAGGAAGAAGCTCACTAAGCCACAGAGTCGGATGACGAAGAATGGCAGGAGTGCAATCCCACGGTACAATGCCCTTGCCAGATTGGTAGACATTATCCACCTTCTTGATCCCGAAGGGGAAACTGATGTCTAATCTAGATATAGGAGCTCACTTGTTAGCGTTGAGGACAGAGGATATCAAGCCCATGCACCACCAGACCCTACAGCTGCTTTCCCTTGCTTTATCACTTTCTTTTCAGTGCCATTTGCTAGGAGCCGCCACTTAGTCCAGCGCTGTCTTTTCGTTTACGAGGAGTTAGACAACGCGTTCTAGCTCCTTATTGGTGGAATATCAAGGCACTTCTAGGAGCGGGAACAGATGGTTTTATTGATAGGATGACGAACGAAACACCATCACATACAAGCGAAACAAGGACACTGAAAGATGGGAATCTGCCAGGACCCGACTGTCTACTTAGAGAGGGCAAGGCAAGGATCCTTGTAGAGACATCGTATCGCTCCCGCCCTCATTGCCCTGCTACCACTGGTGGCGTCGTTCCTTAACTCTAGGACGGGCGCACACTAGAGCTAACAGCCAAGGTAATGAAGAGACTGGTACCTGCAAACAGGCTATTAGCCCGGGACTGCACCGCCTGGCCGATGGGAGGGCAACAGTTCGCTGAAGCAAGGGAAGCTTGAGTCTCTGGTTGTTGCTGAGCGTCTGAGCTGGGGCAGCGGGAGGAAGAACAGACGATCTTCTTTCTTCTTCTTGTCTGGAAAGAGAGGAATCAAACTTTTCAGAGGATACTCCAATTTAAGGCCGGAAATATACGAAACCATTTGTGATGGGGGAAGAATCACTAGGGCTCTCTGTGCCACTTCAGTTCTTATTATACGGTTTCAAAGTGGTAAATGGGTTTTTGGTGCGTGAAGGCGCAAACTCTCAGACAAAAACTTTCCTAGAACAGAGACTGAGAGCCTCCGACAGAGACATCTGAAGCTCGACTTCAGAAGTTCCTTTAGGACTTGGGATCCATTTGTATGGGCGTGGACTGTCAATGAACGGCTGAAAGGGCTAAGTATTGTCCTGAAGTCGAGGAGAAGACAAGTGGGAGCCATTCAGGATGGGTGGAGGCGGCGATAAGTACTATTGCGACTACTGTGACAAGTCGTTCGTTGACACACCAGAGTCTAGGCGACGACACGCTGCGGGGAGGAACCATAGGATGAATGTACGGATGTGGTACGATAGTTTCCTAGGTACGTTAGCTCTTTAGGGTTCCCGATGGGAATGAAATCGTAGACACTGATTGCTTGATTGTACTCAGACCCCGCTGAGATCGCCAGAAGGCACATGATGAGAGGGGGAGCTCATCAGTCCGCAATGATATCGGGAGATCCTGCATTTGTCAACCTTGAATATACAAGCACGTGGACCCCAGTGCAGGACGACTCTCGACAAGAACAAGCGACGGGCCGGCCTCCCGACGACCAAAGACCCACAATAAACCTCCAACGTGCCGAACTGCCTCCATCTATGGTACCTCCCAGACCTGAAGACTTCTACGTGATGAGTCCGGCAGAGTGGGGCTGACAGCATACCTTCATCTGCTTCCTCTTCATAATTGCAAGGTTGTGGACACAGCAGGGCGGACACCGATTGTTCTGAGGTGGATGTGAAGGGTTATAGTTGCGACCTAAACGATTTACTACGAAAGGTCAAGCACCATCAGTCCCGACCCACGCATGCCAGACGCTTTGCTATCAGGCAGTCTTCTCGGAGTCTCCAGTATCTTTCTCTCGCAGTGGCACGCTGGCAGAAGACATCTCCTTTGACCTTCCCAACGATTACAAGTCCTTTCGGTGGTTGCCTCTCCTGCCTCCAATAAACAGTTGGGGACAAACATTGGAGGGGTGAATGGCCGGGCCGCCTGAATTGATTATTACTCCTTCGATGTCAAGAGAAGCTAAGCTGCTCCACATTTGGACCAGTAGCCAGACTTCAGACGAACAGTGAACTATCTCGTGAACGTGTACCAGAACGGATGGACAAAAGTTGACGGCCACGTCCTAAAGGTGTCCGTCCTATTTGCTGCCTTCCAGATCGGGGAGCACCCTTCAGTCAGGCCATGTACACAGACAGTGTGGAGCTTTATCCTCAGGTTTCGAAGAGATCTCCGCCCTGCACTCTCACTCTTCCACTTCAAGAGTCTTCCATCTCTCTCAGAGCCCGGTGAACCTTCCTTCCTCCCTTTCCGTCAACCTTGGGCAATCGGGGCTCTTTTCTTCCTCTATCATCTCCGTGAAGCCGGAGTCCCTCTGCTCGCCACCAAGTGCGCCTTTTACGGAGTGGGACTCTCCTTCAGCTCTACAACAAAGCAACAGCCTTGACGGTCTCTTCGCTCAAGAGAGACTGTAGCCTGTCGTTGGCTTCAATAGGGAATCTCGTTCTTTTAAACTCTCATAAGTCTAGAGCCACGAGTAGGAATAGGAGGATTGGTGGCAGGGCGAGTATGAGGATGGCATAGCCTTCTCCCGCGGAAATACCTGCAGTGCCATGCATTAGTAAGCTCTTTAAATTTAAGCTTCCTCCTCCTTATCGTAACATTTATGTTTGCCCGACGGGTTAATCCTCTCTTTTGTCTCCCTCATTTTCATGAGTGTTCGTTCCCTTGTTTGCTTTCCAGCTAAAGCTGGTTCTCATGAGCCTGCCGAAGGAGCCCAGTGCAAACCAAGGGACAGAGGATCTCCCTGAGCATGACGCGATCTGCCATCTTTGGATGAAGAAGGAAAGGAAATGATCGATTCATAACCCATACCAATTGGGTCCTGACCTACATGGCCACGGTTGTGAAGGAGTAGACCGAGAGACCTCAGAGGTCCTGCAAGTGATCAGTCTCAGAAGACCCCATCCATATGATTGAGATCTGCACTAGCCTTCAGAGCTCAGGACTGATGACGGCTGCCGCAGGTCCTCGGAGCTGGATCCCTCGAACAGTGTGACAGCTGGTGACACATTGCTTCTCTACGACCAAAGGATTCTGAAGATTTGCCCTTGTCTCTGTTGAGCGTAACGCCTTTTTATCCCTAGTTGGTGTAGCCCCCCAGTAGCGCTAGCCGCTGCCGTCCTTCATTACAACGCCATCAATATGCACAAACAGCCCAACGACTACGACATACTCCAAGCCCTCACAGAGGTCTTCTTTGGCACCTGGGCATACTCCTTGCCAACTGAAGCCTGGCCAGCCCTAGAATGTCCCATCGAGCGGCCAATTTTCGGTTCACCGACCTTCCAAGCCAAGCACGATGAAGGACAGGTACGGCTGCGTACTACAACAACAGGTCTACTGAGCCTCCACGTGGTGGTTTTGCCACGTGGAAGTTCATTCCCGAAATTGTAGATTTGGTCGGGCCCAAGCTGTAGAAATGAGGTCTAAATATGTAGGATTGTACGCTTTGAAGTGCTTAGTAATATTATTCTCTCGACCAATTATGAAGGCTATAATGCACGTGGTATGAAGGTTCTAGTCATAGTAACACGTGGCGAGGAGGTTCTAATGGAAGAAGGATATTTAACGATACCCTACTATTATGACCAGCGTTAAGTTTGCTTGAGCTTCTCATTAAGCTATTAATATTACTACTGCCAGTGAGGCTTCAACAGCGAAGCTGAACCACAACCCCAATCCCATACATTCATTTAGAGCCCCTCGTTTTTCATCTCTCTCTCTGTCTCATGTTTCTTTATCTCTAGTTTCTCTGTCTGCCATCATCATTCCTTTTCTTTTTCACCTCCCGTCTCTCTTTCTCTCTCTCTCTCTTTCTTTCTCTCTTTCTTTCGCTCTCTCTCTCTCTCTCTCTCCTCTTCCCACAAAGTCTCACTCATACTCTTCTGCCCTATGATCAGTAGAATAGGATCTTGTGGGAAGTATCTGAAGCGATGATGATTTGTATGTCAGACCTTGATAGCCTGCCACTTGGTCAAGCTTCATTAGAGCTTCATCAGAGCTTCATCAGAGCTTCATCAGAGCTTCATCAGAGCTTCAGTAAAGCTTCACAATAGCTACGATGGTGTCCCTACGGAGTATTATCTTTGGCGCCCTCCTTGTCGCCCCAGCGATGGCTGAGGTGTACTTCAAGGAAGACTTCAGCACTAAGGATTGGGAGAAGCGATGGGTGAAGTCCACAGCGAAGCCATCCGCGGAAAGAGGAGAGTGGAGATGGACCACTGGTCAGTGGTATGCCGACAAGGATGACAAAGGCATCCAGACGAGCCAGGATGCACGATTCTATGGCATTAGTGCCAAGATGGACAAGGTTTTGAACAACAAGGACAAGGACCTAGTCATCCAGTTCACTGTCAAGCACGAGCAGGTCATCGATTGTGGCGGCGCATACATCAAGCTCCTGAACTCTGGTCTGGATCAGTCAAAATTCGGCGGTGACTCGTCTTACAGAGTCATGTTTGGACCGGATGTCTGCGGTATGACCAGGCGTACGCATGCTATTCTAAACTACGCTGGCCCCGATGGCAAGAAGGAGCCTGAGAACCTTCTTCACAAGGGAGACATCAAGACCGAGACTGACCAGCTAACACACTTGTACACCTTCATCCTGAAGAAAGACAACACCTACGATGTCCTCATCGATGAACAGAGTGTGCAGTCCGGCAAGCTTGAGGAGAAGTGGGACTTCCTGCCTCCCAAGAAGATCAAGGATCCAAATGCAAAGAAGCCTGCTGACTGGGTAGACGAGAGTATGATCCCTGATCCTGAAGACAAGAAGCCCGAGGGATACGACGATATCCCTGCTCAGATTCCAGATCCTGAGGCCAAGCAGCCAGAAGACTGGGACGAGGAGGATGACGGAGAATGGGAGCCTCCAATGATCGCCAACCCAGAATATAAGGGTGAGTGGAAGCCTAAGATGATCCCTAACCCTGAGTACAAGGGTGAGTGGGTACATCCGGAGATCGACAACCCAGACTACTTTGAGGACGCGAATCTCTACTACCGGTGCCCAGACTGTGAGTACGTGGGCTTCGAGCTCTGGCAGGTGAAGTCTGGCACGATCTTTGATAAGATCCTCATTACCGATAGTGTGGAGGAGGCTAAGGAGGCAGCAGCTGCTTGGAGAGATATGAAGGATGCAGAGAAGAAGATGTTTGATGAGGTGCAAAAGAAGAAGGAAGAGGATGAGAAGAAGAGAGCAGAGGAGGCACGGAAGGCGGAGGAGGCGAAGAAGGAGGAGGAAGAAGACGATGATGATGAGGACGAGGAGGAGAAGAGCTCAACTGAGGGGAAGGAGGAGCTGTAGGCGTGTGATAGGTAAAGAAAGAGAGAGAGAGAGTCGGAGAGAGAAAGAGGGGACCGGCAGCCAAAGAGAAGGAGTAGATGAGGAGTCCTGATCTTATTGTTAGACCTGTGGGCGACTGTATAGTTTCCCTTAAATATTAACCAGACGTCAAGGGCGTTCCACAGCCATAACATTCCTTGATCGTTCTTCTTCTCTCAAACCCTTTTGCGACTCCTAGCCCTCTGGCCTTGCCGCTTCGTCTACTGGTCTCGCAAGTCCTTGCAGCGCCTAGACAGATTCCCCTGGCTCCTTCCTAGGCGGCTGTCTCTTCTCATCCTGTCCACCTCTTCAGAAATGGACTTCACCTTCATCCCTGAACTTGTCGCTCTCGTCTACCAGCCTGGGGTTCATGCCTCGAAGTCTGGGCTCCCTGGTCAAAGCCCTCTCTCTATTGTACGGGGGGAAGCCTTTCACTGTCGGCTGCTTTCAATTCTTCAGGCTATAGGGTCGGAGGTGGAGATGAGCCGCAGCACACCTGCCAGAGCGTCTGAGAGATGTGGAAAATCTGTCTGGAGCCCATTGATCACTTCTCTCGCATTTTTCAGGTTCTCAGACACCGTGGCTAGATCTTTGTCAACCTTGGCGCTATCTTTCATGGGAGGGGTCTTCCCGGCTGCGATAGCCTCGAGCTTCTTGGAAAAGTTATAGTGCCGCGCGACCTTTGAGGTATCATATTAGAAGGTAAGAGGATTACTGTCGCGCAGGGGCCACAAGGAGATACCGCACTAAAGGAGAAGACCACGAGAGAAGACCACGAGAGAAGAAGGGCCTAGAAGACCGTTGAGAGAGAGGTAGGAAAGAGATAGACACCTAGAGCATTGAAGATGCTGAGGAGCGCCATCTTACCAAGTCGATGTTCCTCTGCTTCTCATAGATGCTATTGTTGATGGACTTCTGTAGCACATTCGAGTGATTGTCCAGCTGGGCATATTCCCGTGCCATTCTTTCCTGATCTTTAGCCATCTGGGACATACCCAGAGCAAGAAAGATAGAGAGACAGAAAGACAGGCACGGAGGGAGAAAGGTAACAGAGTGGAGAGGGAAAGAGGGTCAATGTGGCTACGTTCACCCTCTGGCGCTGAGAAGTCATCTTTTTCTCCTTCTCTTTCTTCCGCATAATTCTGATGATCCCCCTCCGTCCTAACAACTCCCATTTCCCGTCCTCCAGAGACAGTGGTCCTAAGGGCCCTGGGCTTTGCCTTCCCCTACTCTGTAATCAGATCCTTCTCTTCCCGTGGCCTCCTATCTTCCCTTATAGTCTCTTCTCCCTAGCCTTGCCACTCACAGCGTCGATTCCTTTGATTTTCTCCTTTATCATGTCATCGTGCTGATGTGCCTCTCTGCTCAGTTGCTTGAGCTCTCCTCTCAAGCTCTGGACCTTCTTCAAAATGGCTGCCTGCGTCGCCTCACTTCCTTTCTGACCCTTGTACTTGTTAGAGATAGCGGACCGCTGGCGTGAGGTGAAAAGAAGATGATGTTAGCGAAAGCGCAGGAGGTCGTCTGAGTTGACGAGTCAAAGAGGAGAGAAAGGATGATGTCTTTGTAAGAGGTGGAAGGTAGTGTCAGTGCACTTGGGAAGTGCCCTGCTCGGTAAGGAAAAGTAAATCGAAAATGTGTGTGTTTGTATGTGAGTGAGAGAGAGAGAGAGAGAGAGAAAGAAAGAGAGAGAGACAGAGAGAGAGACAGAGACAGAGAGAGAGAGAGAGAGAGAGAGAGAGAGAGAGATTGGTTGAAAACATTCGGGCTGAAAAGAAGAGCGGGGTCAAGGAAAGAGAGAAGAAGAAAGGACAGAGATGGAGAGAGCTAGATGAAGAGAGACAGGAAGAGAGAGACGATAGAGCTATTGAGAAGACAGCAAAGCGAGGGACTCATAATGAACCTTATAGATAGCCTGCTCCATTTCCTGCGCCAGTCTCTCTTGCTCTTGCTCGAGAGCTTGCAGTCTGATAGACATTCTATGAATCTCCTTCTCCATCTGACGCACTTCTGCTTGGCCCACTTCTGGATCTAGCGCCGTCTAGTGAGACAAAACCGTTGGAAGATATGAAGGTAATGGTGTGAGGAATGTGTGAGGAAGGGTAGAGAGCGACGGAAAGACTGTGAGAGCGAGAGATGAAGGGTGCTTGTGAGAGAGAGAGAGACGAGTGAGAGAAGGGGGGAGAGAGGGAGAGAAAGAAAGAGAAAGAGCCAGCGCAACCACTAAGAGAAAAGGGAGAGGGCAAGAAGCTTGTGACTATGACACAAAGCCGAGGATGTACTGTCTCTCTATTCCGTCGCCTTACCTGAGTCTCTTTCTCCAATAAAATCTTCTTCTCCCAGAGCATGATCTGTCTTTCTGTCTCCAGAATCTCATCAATCAGGTTCTTCTTCTGCATCTTCACCGCTTCCACTTGCTGCTCCAGCGCTGCACTCTCTCCCTCCAACTCTTTCAGTTCATTGACAAACTCAAGCTCGAGCCCGAAGTTAGTGTTAGAGAGATTCTCCTTCAAGCTCGTGTTCTTGGCGATGAGCTCATTGAGCTTGACCATGTCCGTGTGCAGGCCTCCCAAGCTGTTACGCAGTTCACGGATCTCTGGAATGGTCGTACAAACGAAAGAGTGAGATAGAGGGAGATAGAGAAGGGGGGCCGGGGAGAGAGACGGAGAGAGAGAGAGATGGAGCGAGAGGGAAAGAGAAGACGAGGACGAGCAAGAAGTTTGGCATAAGATTGGTGATGGGAGAGAGCGACGTAAGAAGAGAATTCAGGCTGAGGGGAGAACAGCGTGACAGGAGGAGGGAGGGGCGAGAAAATTGAACAATGGAGGCAGCACCAGGCGAACAAGAGGGCTGACACAAGGAAGAAATAGAGAGAGGGGAAGAGACACAATGCGAAACTCTCTCTTAAGCCCGACGCCAGAAAGATGTTCTCACCGCTCTGGGCATGACTGATGGACTGCAGTAGGCGAAGCTTCTTCTGTTGCATCACATTCAACTTGCTGTTTAGCTGGTGGTTCGTCTCCGTCACCTTCTCACTCTCTGCTGACAGATTCACCTGGACGCCGCGGGAACGAAGTAACGAGAGAAATAGTAAGTGAGATGAGCGCGAGGGCTGGGAATTGAGGAGAGCGAAAGGAAAGCAGAGAGGCACACAGAGAGCTAAGAGATAGATTGAGAGAAAAGAGCGGGACAGGGACAGAGAAGAGACAGAGAGAAACAAGGAGAGAGAGAGAAAGTGAGTGTATGACAGAGAGGAAGAGTGAGAGAGAGAGAAGTGCGTGTGAGAGAGAGAGAGAGAGAGAAGGTGAGGAGAGAGAGACAACAACAGACAAAGAGAGAGAAGAGCTGATGTACCAGGTTGGTCTGTGTGTTAAGCCACTCGCGCTGTAGGTTCTGATTGTCCTCTTGAGTTGTCTGGATTTCCTTCTGCAACGCTTTGATCTGTGCCTCGAAGGGACCAGTCTCCGGTCCTTCCGCCATATTTGCCACCAGCTGCTCGTACTTTCGGTTCAACCGTGCCACGCGGTTCATCTGATTGGATGGAAAGGATGTCGGTCAAAGAGAGAGAGCGCAGAAGAGAGAGAGACAGAGCAGAAGAGAGAGAGACAGAGCAGAAGAGAAAGAGAATGGGAGAGAGGGAGTTAGGAGGAGAGAGAGAAAGAGACACAAAGAGCGAGCGAGAGGGATAGAGCTGAGCGAGAGACAGAGGGAGAGGGAGAGAAGTGAAGAGAAACATAGCGGAACGAGGGGGCCAGAAGAGCAAGAAAAGGCGCCGAGAGAGACACTGAGAAAGAGAGAGGGAGAGAACGGGTCCAATCCTTTCAAGGTACCTTCTTTTCAATCTCATCATTTCTCTGGCGGACCTCCAGCTCCGCTTTCTCTATCCTGCTCTCTCTCTCCTTCAGTTCCGCAACTGACTTATCCAGGACCTCCTTCAGCTGCACAGAGTGAGCCTCCGTGTTCAGAGCATCCACTCTCAGTCGCGCCAGCTCGTTCTGAAGAGACGCGCGCTCTATCTCTTTCTCGTGCACTTTCTGCTGGACCTGCACTGACGCCTTGAAGAGGTTGCGAGACGCCTTGTCCGCTAGAAAGGGCAAGCGCATCGCGAAAAATTGAAAATGAGAGTGATAGGGAAGCAACGATAAAAGAAAATGGGGATGGACATACAGAAAACGAGCAAGTGAAAGACACGGAGAGAGAGAGAGAGACAGAGAGAGAGAGAGAGGGAGAGGGAGAGAGACAGAGAGAAAACAGGGAGAGGAAGAATGGGTTAATTTCGAAAACTAGCGCTCTCTCCCAGTCCCTTCCAGATTCAGATGTCTTTCAACTCGTTCCTCTTTCTGCCAAAGCTTTGCGGCCATGGCGCACCTCTATTTCTGTCCTTCCTCTCTGTCTGTCTGTTCTTCTCCCTCCCTCTCTCTCTGTCTGTCTGTGTCTCTCTACCTTCGTTTTTGTTCTCTCTCTTCTCAGTTCATCTCCCTTACTAACGGAAGGTCCCTTACCTGTCATTCTTTCATTCTTGATTGCCAGAATGTCCTCCTCCACCCTCTGTCTCTCTCTGTGGACGACTTCAATGTTCTTCTCCACTGCCCCAACTTCGTGCTTCAGCGTCTGTGTATGTGTCACAATCTTCTGCGCCTCTTCCTCTGTCTGAGAGAGAGACTTCTGCAGCATCTCATACCTCTCAGCCAATCGCTCTCTCTCCCCTCTGATCTTCCCTAGTTGGTCGTCCACATACTTTATCTCCGCTTCTATCTTCTCCTTGGTGGCGACCAGCTTTTCATTCTCTTCTTGCTCTTTCTCTATTGACTTCTTGTAACCTTCCACTTCCGTCACCGACACGAGGATCTCTTCTTGCTGCTTCCTGATGGCTGCCTGGGTGGCCTGTAGCGCCTCATCGCGCTTCTGCATACCTAGAGCGACACAGAAAGAAAGATACAGTGAGGACAAGACAGAGAGAGAGAGAGAATGAGAACGAGAGAGAGAGAGAAAGCGACAGAGACAGAAAAGTGATAGCATGAGGTTATCCTCTCGTATTTCTAGAAGCTTTGGACGAAGAAGAAAGGAGAAGTGAATCGTTATCTCTCTGTCTCTTCGTCTCACCAATAAGCGAGCTCTTCCACTGCTGGAGAAGCTGCTTTTTCTCAAAGGCGATTGCTTCCATTTCTTTTGCTGCATTGGTTAAGGTTTCCTGAGCGGCTGCTGTTTCCTACGGATGCAAGACAGACTTCAGAGAGAAAAATGACACAGAGAACGACAGAGAGAGAGAGAGACCATTGACGGAGCGAGAAGCCTGGAGACTCTGTAGAGCCAGTGTGGAGCCAAGGCAGAAGAAGGAAGATAGGCTAAGGAAGTAAGAAGTATGAGATGGGCTTAGCCAAGGAAAGGAAGGGAAAGTCAGAGATATGATATCAACCTCCCCCTCGTCTCAGCCCTCAATCAAGCGCCTTCCCCTTTCCTCACCTTCTTCTGAGCGTTAATTTGTCCCTCATAAAGTGCAAGCTGCTCTTGCAAGCCCTTAAGCTGCTCTGTCAGGGTAAAGATATAGAGATCCTGCATAGATAGAGTGAGGGAGAGAGAAGGAAAGAGTATCAGGAAAACAGTGGACTGCCCGAGCGAGAGACAGACACATTGGTAAAAAGAGGGAAAGAGGGAAAGCGAGAGAGAGAGAGAAGAAGGAAGAGGGACAGAGAGGAAAAGCGGAAGAGAGAGAAAGAAAGAGAGAGGGAGAGAGATAGTACTGGAAGACAATGCTGATACCTGCTTCTCCTTGGTCTTCTCCAGCCCTTGGACATTCTCCTCTGCCTTGTACGCTGCTCTTCTAGCGGCCTCCAGGTCTGAGGCAATCTGCTCGTTAAACTGCTCCACCTGACGCAGCGCCACGTTCAGAGAGTCCAACTCTGACTTCGTCTTGTACAGACGCTTCCGCCCTTCCTCCACTGTCCCTTGCTTGTCTAAAGCCGAAAGAGCATCCAGGATAGCGAGAGAGACGGGAAGAGTTAGAACCAAGAGGCAAGAGCAGTGGCATGGTATATTCAGAGAAAGAGCAAGGGCAAGAGATGCAATAGAAGGAAGAGTGAGGTGACAGAGTTAGGAGAAGGGAGATGCAGAAAGAGCAGAAAGGGTAGGAGCTTTGGATAGGTCATCAGAGTATTAGGAAAAGAGGCGCACCGTCGAATGTGGTTCTCAGAGATTTGGCTGTATCTTCAGCCTGCTCTCTGAGGTCTGCGAGTGTGTTGAAGGCGAGATGACTCTCCTCTAAAGTCCCCTGGAGCTTCGCCAGCTGCTGTTGCAAACCATAGAGCTCCACGCCTACGTCCTCTCGCTTGTTACGCAGCCTGGCTCAGAAAAGAAGGGAAGGCAAGTTTTGGGGAGGAAGAAGAGATGGTGCAGACAATGTGAGGAAGGGACAGAGAGACACACAAGCAAGAAGAGAAAGAGAAAGAGAGAGAGAGAGAGAGAGAGAGCAAAAGAGAGAGAGAGAAAAGAGAGAGAGAGGCTGTCAGATAAAAGGGATCGGCAAGAGGGAGTGTGTCGGTGAAGGATGAAGCAACAAAATTAGAGATGGGCTGAGGGCCCTTCGGACTCTCTATTCCTTCATTCTTCTCTCACCTTTTCAGCTCTTCTTCTCTGTCCTTCAGCTCCTCGACAAGCGCCTGACGCTCGGCTGTCAACTGGCTTCTGAGCGCCGATTGCACGCGATCCAGCAGTGGATTTCCGTTCATGTCTCTCACGAGCTGCTCGGGGTCGATCTCTTCGTCTTCCTCCTCCTCCTCCCGCCGAGGAGTAGGGGTCGGCGCTGTGCGGGGTGGTGGCGTGGCGACATTGCTGCGAATGAGAGTCAAAGAAAGAGAGCCAGAGGAAAAAATGAGCTTACGAGTGGGAGACGCGCGCCCATGACATGGAAGCCCCATGGTAAAAGCGCAAGCGAGAGAAGAGACAGGAACGGGTTGACCCATTCAATCAAGAGGGATAGAGAGATTCAAGCTAATGCTAAGAGAGCGGATTAGGACAGCGGTGCTTGGAATACGCTACAACCTGTCGCTTCCTTCTTGCTCCTCAGTGGTACCGCGTGCTGGGTTTGGACTGTCCATCCTTCTGTCTTCTAGCCAGTCGACTGGCTGCTCTCCTAGGGCTCCTTGATCTTCAATCTAATGTTTCTGTACGTTTCGATGGATCTATCTGTGCAGATGCGGTTTTGCACTTCTCCCTTCTGCTGCTTGCGACCAAAACAATTTGGAGCGCTGCTCGGCTTCTGACCTTTCTTCCTTTCACTGCCGCTGTGGAGCTCCTTTCTCCTTGTTCTCAGCTCATTCTTTCTGCCTCCATTGGCATTCCCCACTCCATCCGTGACTTTCGTTGCTTGACCCTATACTTGCCTGACCCACATCCCAGCACCGTTCGCCGCCCTTCTTACTTTGTCCTTCACGGCTCATCTCTCGTTCGTCCCCTTCGCGTCCTCTCTCTCTTCTCGCGCTTCCTCTCTTTTCTCTCTCTTCCTCTCGTCCCTCACTTTCTGTGTCTCTTTCTCTCTCTCTCTCTCTCATCATCCCCTTTCTCTCTTCCTCTCTCTCTCTTCGGCCTACTCTGACTGAAGCTCATGAGCCTCACAGCTGCACTTCCGAAGGTTGATGACCTGCCCTGTGTCCACTTCGCACTGAAACCGCTCCAAAAGTTACGGCGAAAGGTATCCGAGTAAGAAACATTCAAAAGGTTTCACGCGTGTCATAGGAAAAACACCTACCTTGCCCCTCCATGAAAGAATCGCAACTATTTTGATGAAGCTTTCACAGTGACCGCTAACGACCATAAACATTTGGAAGCTGAGCGCGACCACTTTTCTTCGTTATGATGATGAGTTCTGCAGACCTGAAGCTCATCGAGCTTCCTGACACCCAGGACATGCTGAGGCGGGCGCTGTGCTCAACGCGATCACGCTGTAGAAGCAAGGCCGCCGAGTGCCGGGCGCTGGGTCCAGCAGAGGATGATGAGCTGTGAAGGAGCTTGTCAAGGGCGAAGCCACCAGCAGCAGGACGGGCTTTCTCAACAGTGAATGGCTGGGGACACGAGATTGTATGTCGTGTGTGTTCATGGCGTGAAGGCGATACGAAGGGCAAAGTCAGAGAGGTCCCTGCGCTGACCCGACTTCGCGGTGGCTTTGATTGCAAAGTTCTAGACTCTCTAGCCAATCTCAGAAGACCGTTGAGATGGTTTTTAGCTTACAGATTGGACCTTGGTGAGCATCGCGAAATGAGGGCTCACTATATGGAGTTGTTAGTGAATGAAAGAGCTCAGAGGTTCCATGTTCAAATCTTTAGGGCCCTATCGGTCAAGCGTCCGCTGCCATCTTATTTCAAGCTAGGAAACATTCAATGCTTTTGAACTGATGAGAAGAAAGGAAGAAAGAAGTAGAGCTGTAGCACTCACGGGTTCTTATCGCCTACCTTCACACATGGGTGAAGGTAGCTATCCTTATCTCTCTCGCTATTCATTTTGCTGTTGAGTTAATGGGAGACGGTGTTGCTGGTAGTGCGAAGATCTGGCCGGGACTACCTGCCAATCGTTAATCTGCTGGGTGGTGCGGATCTTACTTAGGCCTTTGTAGCTTCTACTATTGAAGTCAGAAAGTGAAGCTACTGTCGAAGGAGTGCTGGTGCTTCTTCTTAGAACCGTCATCATAATCGACCGCTATGGTGGATGGAGGCGCACCTTCATTAACACCTTGGGAAGTACCAACAGCTCTTTCTAGCGGTGGCATGATAGAGGCATCAACGCTGGACCCGCTTTATGTTTTACGTTATGAAGCCTCCAACCAGAAGCAATTATGACAGCTCATCAGTCTCGTCCATAAGTAAAGAAGCTAAGCTCCCTATCGTCTAGCAAAGCAAGAACAGATGAAGACAGATCTCTTTTTGACTCCCGCTGGTGGATAATATCTACCACTCGCATGGCCCCGCTTGTTGCTAACATTCTATCACCACTGAGAGGAGAGGAAAGTGCAACCCATTGAAAAAAGAGCTCAGTAGTAGTTGGAGTCTTTACGTACAGACGTAGTGCATAAGCAAGGGTTGACCAATCGGAACCGTCAGAGGTATTGAGCTGGATGAGAGCTAGCCGAACCATCACAAGCGATAATCCGAGATTGTCTCTTACAGCGAAGGCCCTCCCAAGGAGACGTCATCGTATATCTTCGTACCACGCTAATGAGCATTGTATGCCATGACCGTAGGCTTCAGGTGCCTCCGCCCTGGCCTCTGCTTCACACCGACACCATGGAATCAATCTTGTCGATCATCATCTGGCCGGCGCAAGGCAGAACTCAGTACAGCCGCGGGAAGCGAGAACTTAATATAGCCGTGTGGCCTCCAAAAGCGCCCAGCAAATAGGCCTTCAATTGCGCACATTGTAAGGGAGAAGGGGTGAGATTGATGGAACTGCTGGTGCCCTGGTCCCGCTAATTCGGACTCCGATGGCATGGGCGCTTTGCACGAGGACCGCTTGACGTGCTAAAGGAAGAAGAAAGATCTCCCTCCACAACTCCCAAAGGCGCCTTCTATCCCGGGCTCTATCTTCCGTCTATTCAACCAACAAACAAAGCTATCCATTGCTTCTTTCCTTTCCATCAGTCCTCCTTCTCCATCTAGTCCTCAACTTCCGTGCGTGACCTTTCTTCCTCCTGCACTTGCTCTGGGTTGGCTGAGCTGATGAGGTTCACTCCTAACAAAATCACACAGGCACCGAGCCACCACTGCAGGGAAAGGTTCTCCTGGAAGAGAACACAAGCAAAAAGACCCTACATAACAATGAAGAGCGAAAGATCTATCAATGAGGAAGGGCAGAGACAAGACTGATGGCTCAATGAGCCCTAAAAATTGGCAGAGCACGTGGACGAGGATATAGAGAGGTTGTCTAGGCCGAAGAGAGAGAATGTATCTGTACTACTTCTAAAAAAAAAGCTCCAAGGTAGCAGAATATCCTAGACAGCAGAGATAATCAAGCCACCTTACCCTCCTTACCGCTTACCGTCATGAGGAAGTTAGCAGAGCTATTGATAACAGTGGCAGGAAGAGTTCCCATTTCTTGAAGGGATTGTACGAAGAAGGAGAGCATCAGCCCGTTGCTCAACAGCATGAGGCCGTACAATGACGCGCGGACGGCAATAGAGAGGGAGGAACAAGGAAAGAGAGAAGACGGAGGACTGTGCACAGCACAGAAGTCAACTAGATATGACGAGAGACTGGAGTCCGTCTCGGACGTAAGCTTCATCGCCCAGGTCAACACGAGAAAGGCCCCGATATGGGACAGCAAGCGAGGCGAGGAGAAGAGAGGGCGGGAGCAGACGAGTAACCAGAGAGAGAGTGGATGACGGCGGTAATTGAACCTGGCATTAGTATTTGCTCCTGTTAGAATAGGTAGAGAGAAAGAGGTAGAGGAGGAGAGAGAGAGACGGAGAGAAGGAGAGAGAGAGGGAGGTAGGAGAGAGAAAGTTGCAGCTTAAAGAGGATCCGATAAAGAACTGAGGCAGCAGAAGCGTTTGAAAGCGAGATAGCGTGGTAGCGATGGCTCCGGAACGCTTATATTGAGCACTAGTCAAGGCCGCCAGAATAGCAGCTTACCTTGCCAAAGACAGAGGATAATGCCGCCAAGGAACCACTAAGGATGGGCTTAACATAGCGTGGAGACAGTCTGCGAGAGCGGCAGAAGTTTGTAAGCAATCAAGAGTACATGTAAGACAATAAATGTATGACAGCGACGCCAGGAGCTATCATACAAACACAAGGAGCTGAGCTTGAACGTGAAGAACGCCTGACCTTCTCTGCTTTGCGAAGGCCTGGGAGGAGTCGGAAGCTAAAACGAAGCCATCTGATGGTGGTTTTTCCTCTCCCCTTCCCGCCAGCCCTGACTCTGTCGTTCTACGTCGTCTTGCCACGCCAAACATATCTGAAATCTTTACACTCTGGTATGGGAAGGATCGTCTGCCCACGGTTGGACCACGACCAATCTCTTCAAACGGCTACAACGCTCTGTCCATTCCTCACTGTCCTCATATTATTGCTCTTCAGCTCTGTCTCCTTCGTCTCTCCAACCTCGGTGTCTGCAAGTTTGGCGGTGGAAGCAGAGGCCCAGGCAGAGGCCAAAGCGGCGTCGCTGGGACGATATTCAGAAATCTTCAACAACAGATGCCAGCTTAATAGCCGCTAACGGGTTGCAAGAGAGGACGGTAACGTCATTCCGTGATGGGATGCTGTTATTACCTTAGGACTTTGTCTTTGTGGAAGCTGCGGGAGAAGGAAGAAGAACGACGATGAAGAGCTGCCAGATCTGCTGATGAGAAGCTCAGAGCTGAGGGATGCGACTGAGGAGGAGGAAGGACGAGGGAGCTGCTATCCAGAAGAGAAGAGGAGTGACGAGAAGCAGAGAGATTGTGCCACAGGTACAAGAGCCCACTGCTTAGGGATCGGCGGCAGAGAGAAAGAGACAGGGGCGCGGAAGGAGAGAGAGAGAGAGGGTTATGGGGAGAGAGGGAGGAAGGAGCAAGACAAGAGAGAGGAAGGGACAAAGCAGTGCTTCTTCTTGTCTGGCATCTGGCCAGTGATTCTCCATGTTCGGTCCCCTCAGCGCCGTGCGGTAGCCGTCATGCCATCGCACCTGATCGCTCTCTCATACATATAGTCCCCGACCATGGCCAACAAGAGGAGGAAGCAAGCTCAACCTGTACGCCGTGCGCGTTCAGCTGAGTTAGAAGAGGAACCTCAAGCCACAGTGGCTCCTCCTCTGATCGGTCGAAAGAGGAAAAGAAATCGAGTACCTGTTGGTCCTCAGCTCGTTTCTCCTCCCGCTGGAGCAGCCGAAATAGACAAGAAGTACTACTTCGTCGGCTCTCTTCCTCTTCCTTCCGTGATCTCTGAACTTGCGAGCCGGATGGAGAGAACAAACGAAGATCAGGCAGTTGAGAGCTACGCCTTTCTTTTCCAGGCAGGAGAAGCCACTGAAAATGGGGAAAGCGAGTTCACAGTGCTCAAGAGAGGCGTAGGAAGAGATGAAGCCCTCTGCAGCTTTGACTTCAACGCCTTTCCCTTCTCCTCTGCCGTAGGTAGAGAAGGAAGGCAAGCGATTGATAGGCTTCTTACGTCAAGGGCTGTTTATTGGTCTATCACCGCAGCGCATGGGGATGGAACAGAGACGGAGAGAAAGAAAGATGGAGATCACGAGGAGAAGCAGGGAGAGAGAGGACAGTGCCAGGAGGAAAAAGGCAACGGAGCTCTCCTTGTCTCCGTCTTTGTCTCAAAGTCACTAGTGGACAGACCGCTAGGAGAGGAGCTTCCTGTTCTTCCCCGGAAGCAGCAGTACAGAGACTGTAGGCATCTTATGAAGCTCCTCTATCCTTCTCTGCCTATTTTCTTCTCTTCTTCCGAAGACAGAGAAGGCCCGACGCCTTCGTCCTTCTCCTTCCATCCTCCTTCGTTCTATGAGAGCGTCAGAGCCCCAAGCGTCAGACTGCCACAGGGAGAAGTGCTTCATACTCCTCCTCAGCTGATCCCTACTTTGAGGCCATATCAGCAGGCAGCTGTGAAGTGGATGCTAGAACGGGAGGGCGGAGGACGAGAGAACGTCGAGGATGGCTTAGAATCGCAAGGTAAAGAGGGAAGACAAGATGGGGAAGAAACGGACTCTGTAGAGCTCTCAGGAGCTCCTGTCTGGTTCTCCGTAGGAAGCTCAAGGAAAGCAAAAGAGACGAGCTTCACCAGGAAGCAAGATAAAGACCCAATGCTTCCCTCTAGACACCCAGAAGCGCTATCGGGAAGAGAGAGGAATATACTCAATGAGCACAAAGAGACTAAAGGACAGGAGGAGAAGGGGCTATTCTACAGTCCATACACCGGTGTTTTCCGCACTTCCCTTCCTGGCCCTCTTCGAGTGAGCAGAGTTCAAGGAGGTATTCTTGCAGACGAGATGGGGCTTGGGAAGACCGTCGAGACTCTTGCACTTGTTCTCTTTCACCAATGGCAAGGAGAGGGAAGGGAAGAAGAAGCTGCTGAAGGAGAGAGAACGGAACGAAAGAAAAAGGAGAACGGTGCTCTTGATACGGTACAGAAGGGAGACAAGAGGGAGGAGAATCGTAAGGATTCGAAAGCCGAAGGACCCGAAGATCTTACCATATCCGAAGAGACAGATGAGGCGCTTGAATCACGCGGGAGAGGAAAAAAGTGTGCCGCTATTTCGGGAAATAGTGCCCGGAGGAAGAGGAAAGAGAATCAAAAAGACAACTATTGCATTTGTGGCCAGGAAGTGGACTTTGAGAGCCAGAACATCGTTTGCTGTGAGGGCTGTCAAGTGCCTCAACATCTGCAGTGCTCGATCTATGGAGATGAATCGGTCAGCTTTGCCCCTCAGGGTTTCACCTGCCTTCCTTGTTTATCTCTCTCCTCAGCTTCCCCTAGACGTTGTGGCGCCACACTTATTGTCACCCCCACCGCGATCTTGGAGCAATGGATCTACGAGATAACGAGGCATACAATTCCTGGAGCTGTCAAGATTGCGGTGGGTAGAGACGAGAGAGAGAGAGAGAGAGAATAGGGGGGCGAAGCCCAACAAAAGTTGCTAATTAGAGAAGGAGTAGGATGGGTCAAGTTCTGTTAGCAGGCGCGATGTGACAGAGTAAAGGAGGCGGAGTTGAGGCAATGGTAGACAGTGCGTCAGAAAGGAGGTCTAGATGCCACCCTCATTCAAAAATGGATAGATCCTCTCCTTTGCTGTCAATACACTCGTTCTTCCTTTAATTCTCTGGCCCTACAGGTCTATGAAGGAGTGAAGCACACAATAGAGAAGGCACGACGAGACCCTGAGGCTCTGCGTTACCTCGACCCAAGGCTACTGGCAAAGTATGACGTTGTAATAACCACGTAAGTCAAGAAGTTCTTGAGCGCATTACTTGTGGCATTAGTTGATGCACAGTATCTCTGACTGACCCTGGTCTCGTCCACGTTCTCGCTGGCGCTCACTCTTTCTCTCTTTTCGTGTGTTCTCATTGTTGTCCCTCTCTCTTCTGCCTTCTTGCTCTGGGCATCGCCGGTGCCCACCTCATTCACGTACGTCCAGCTATGATTACCTTCGCGCAGACCTCTATCACACAGACACAGAGGTCAACAAGAAGGCTCTTCGCTACTCGAAAAGATACAGACCAGTGCCAACTCCTCTCCTGGCCCTTTCGTGGTGGCGCGTCTGCCTTGATGAGTGCCAAATGGTAGAAAGCACATCTGCAAAGGTGGCTGAAATGGCCCTTCGCCTGCAGACGAAGCACAGATGGTGTATAAGTGGCACGCCCATTAAGGTCCATTTTATAGTGCCACTTTCCTCAAGGTTTCCTAGGGGTTCTACAAGGCCCATGTCTCGTCTCACATCTTCATATCTACTTGCTCAACGATTCCACTCCCTCTTGCCTCGTTTCCCCTTCTTCGTTGTTAATGTCTGATCCTACGTAATCTGGCGGAGCGTCTTCTATGGGTGTGGCATTCTCTTTTGGGAGAGAGATCATTCCCTAACCGATTTGTGTGGAGTTCCTCGGTTCTTACTTTCCCTTGTCCTGCTCAATCATTTGTAGAACGGCCTAGATGACCTCTACGGCCTTCTGGTCTTTCTGAGAGTATCTCCGTTCAACGACAGGGGATGCTGGGAACATATTATGAAAAAGAATTACGAGAGGGATAGACCTGAGTATCTCCTCTCCCTCTTACGGGAGATAATGTGGAGGAACAATAAGAAGGACGTGATCGATCAGGTGAAAATCCCGCCCCAGACTGAGAAGATTGTGAGGTTGAGATTTGCACCGGTGGAGGCTCATTTCTATAGGAAACAGGAGGAGGAATGTGCCAAGTAAGTCAGCACGCTCTGCAGTCATCTTAACCTCCTGATTCTGCCTCTGCTTACTTGGAGGTTGCCCTCAAGGTTCTCTTATTTTTTTATTATCTGACTCTTCCCAGTTCACTAGTTTTCGCGCCATATTATGCCTCCCTCCTTCCGGGTCGCGCTGCGCCATCTTTTCAATCTCCCTGGGTCCCTTTGCTCAGAATTTCACTCTATTAAGACTAATAGCTCGACAGGGCTACCTCCGTGCTGCTAAGGAAGAGACAGAGCAAAGAGCCTGGAGTGAAAGAAGAGACTCATCTTCAGAGCTTTACACCTCTGCTTAGACTTCGGCAGGCCTGTTGCCACCCGCAGGTGGGCTCCTCTGGTCTACGATCCCTGCAGCACACACCGATGTCGATGGAGCAGATACTTGATCAGATGATAACCAGAGCCAAAACCGAGGTCAGTGTGACGAGTGTGAGGCAAGGGCAGAGAGGATTGTAACAGTGATATTGCAATAGGGCAGTCCGGAAGAAGAGATTTTGATGCCATCGTTCCCTGTGTTTGCATTTTTATGGAGCTAGGGCTAAAGTCTGCTTTCCCTACCCCTTGTCGCTCTCGAACAGTGCGAAGAAGAACAGCGCCAGCTCGTTGGCGCTCTGAATGGTTTGGCTGCGCTTTGTACCCTTCGCTCTCTCCCCCTTCAAGCAGCATCTTGCTACCGAGAGGCTTTGACTGTGATAGAAAGCAACGCTCCTCTATTTAGAGTGGACGATTTGCAGAAACTTCACATCTATCATAATCTTGGGAGGGTGTTGAAGGACCTGGAACGGAGGAAGGGAGCCTCCTTTTCAATTCTCAACGTTCCTTCCTTTCAGGCAGGAGAAGGATTAATGGAGGAGATAGGGGAAGAAACTGCAAAGGACCTAATCATTGACATGACTTTAGATGGGCGAGATGACGGTGAACAAGCAAAAGAGGGCGCTTCTTCCTCGTCTCTTTCTCTTGCAAAAATGACGACCCCTAGTGCAAACGCAATAGACTCCGCAAGCCTCGCTGTCTCGACAGCGGCAAAGGGGTCCGACGAGAGGGAGAAAAGTACACCAGCAGGGAAAAGGAACCAGGGCCCTCACTCTGTAGAGAACGGTAAACAGCTACGGCACGACAATCAAACGGGAGTCGGCAGTGAGAGGACGGGAGTCCACCTAGAAATCTGTCGCCTTGAGACGCTGGAACGGAAGCTGAGAGATAAGTATGTCGGACAGGCACAATTGAAGCTGCAAATAGCCGCAGCAAAACATAGTCAAACCTCGGCGGACATCACAAGTAAGTTCAGCAAGAACCATTCTGAGCAATGGTGGGTTATGGCCTTGGATGCGCTACACGGAGGAGATGTTATGGAGCTGATGGAGAGAGTAAGACGAGAAATAGGTGGGAAGGAATATGCCTCACTGTCGCTGTGCTTCTCGGAGGACTCTGGTTTTCGATTCGTACTCCATGGAGCTATGAAGAAGCTTGTTGATTCTAGAGAAAGAGCTCTGATAACTCTAAATCAGCTCAATGGACAACCAACGGCAGAGCAGGTCAGAGAAAGCGGACAGTGTAGGAAATGCAGGGCAGGTAGAAGCGGCAGAGAATGCTTTCAGTGCAAGGCAAGAGCCGTTCTAGACGAATATGATGCTTGTCTTCACGCCTATAGACGACAGCAAAAGGACGGAGGCGGCGCACCGGCTGCTTCTTCTTTTGCGGTGGACGACCACGATGGACGTGACCAAAGCTTAAGAGAAAGTGAAGAAGAGGAAGAGGAGGATGCTGTAGGAGAAGCTCTGGCAAAGAGAGGGAAGGCCTTTAGAGAGGATGCAGAGCTCATCCAAATCCTAAAGGTCTTGCACCGAAGTCTACGTGCTGCTGGAGGGAAGAGGAGCTTGCTAGAAGCAGGGACCAAGCAGCTAGAGCTCTTTCAAGAGATGCAGAAAGAGATCGGGTAAGCTCTCGGTTTGCCCTCATATCAATGCTGCTTTAACTCTAACTTGGGAGACCTTACTCTGTGCAAATGATAACAGCACCTGTGCCATCGTACTTCGCGTCCTTTGCTTCTGAACAATACTGGCTTTTGCCTCTGAACAATACTGGCGTCGGAATGTCTGGTCTGCCATCCGCTCACCCTCCCCGTCTGCCTCCTTTTTATGCCAAAGGTTGTGCACCCAATTGTGGATGGCTCAGCACGAGAGGCTGTCCGCCCTGGATGAGGTTGATATGGCAGTGATCACCATCAGGCTCGCCCAGGCAGGGGAGAAAGTGAATGAGGCCGACCGAGGCTTTATTATCCAAGAGCCAGAGGTAGAGTGATAGAAGGAGCTGATATGTGGAAAGGAGAGTTCGGACGAAGGGAAGACACAGCTTGCGGTCGGCAGGCAGTCTCTCTCTTCCGAGGACGATGTATAGCATCTAGTGGAAGAGAAGGAGGGATGAAAGTGAGTGGAAGCTCAGGAGCACAGGGTAATTCTTCAGGCCACATAGAGAAGAGCAGATTTATTATGTTCCAAGCATACGGGCAGAAAAAAGCCTTATAGGGTCTAATGCGATCTGCTGTTTCCCTCCTACAGATCCCCGTGAAGACATCTGAGCTTAAGACGGATCGCATAGTGGCTGCCCACGCACTGGAAAAGGCGAGGAGACAGCTTTGCTATTTGCAGAATCTCTCACAGGCCAGGAAAGGAGGAAGAAGGGAAGACACTTGCGCTATCTGTCTTCATCCAGTTGACAAAGATAGCGTCTTGCTGCCATGCGTCCACTCCTTCTGCTTTCAGTGCTTTAGCTCTGTTCTCTCTCGCCATAGAAAGGAGAACAAAGGAGGTGTCTATACTTCTCCAAGAGCGGAGAGGAGGGAGGAGAAGGTCCGATGCCCCACTTGCCGGCAGGTATCTGTGGTGTCAGAGGTTCTGGCACTGCGGGAGGAGGAGAGCCAACGAACTGCGAGCGGTACGAAATTTTTTCTCCTTCCATTGGCTCCCTTGACTCCTCATTTTTTTCCCTCTCTCTCTCTGCATCGCTGGCGACAGTTCCTCAATTTCTTGTCCAGTGGTTTCCAGTTTAGGGCTTAAGGAGGGGCGGCACGGCGCTAAATATTTTGTTATCCTTTTCAGGTTCGGAGGGGGTTAAGGGCAGCTTTGGTACAAAGATCAACTCCGTCATCAGAACATTGTTCTCCATTCAGAAGGAAGAAGCGGAAGCCAAGTCCATCATATTTTCTCAATGGGACGACATGCTGAGGCTCTTGGCTGACGCACTGGCGGCTAACGATCTTCCACATGCTAGAATAGTCGGTAGCCGTTCCT
>FLMG01004325.1:0-13301 GCA_900088475.1 Hyphochytrium catenoides
ACGGGGATGGGGGGGGGGGAGAGACCATCTTACGATGTTCGTATTTTTGAATCTGGCGGCAATAATAGTCGTCCTTACTTTGGTTGTACGGTTAGCTTTCTGAGGAGTAGTAAGACCCGTACATGTTTTTCAACAAGTTTTTACGAAACGGTAGTTCAGGTTTGATTATCAGTTTTGCCTTTTGCCTTAGTAAAGATAGTAACTGAGATTCGGTAACTAGCTCATTGAGCTTCAGAAATAAACCGATATACCGATATGACAGAGATTCAGATGATGTCTCAAAGCTTCAGGCCTTCAAGTCTCACTCTGCTGTGAGCTCCTGTCTGGAGGTAGAGGCCTAGAGCCCGCGTTCACTCCATCATATAGGTCTCTTAGCTACGGATAGTTCTCGGCCCTGCCATTTGTAGAGATCAGAGTTGGACCACGAAAGATGAGCTCTGAGAAAGATAAGCGAGGGGCAGCCAATTTCACCAGGAGGACTTGGGACAGGGAGGCCTATGCAAAGAAAGCCGAAGACAGAGAAAAGTTTGGAGATGTTAGTTGCACCACGGTATTACTTAATGATGATTCTCTCCAACTGACGTTTCTTTGTGGGTGCTGCACAGGAGGCCGTGGAGTCCGTCAAGCCAAAGAAGAAAGATGTGGTCAAGGAGGAGTTTCGGGTTGTGCTGGAGGAGGGTCAGCCGGGGCCCGACGGGATGAAGCGAGCCTACCTGAAAGCGAGAGAGGAGAAAGTTGAACTGGACGATGTTGTGGGTACTACCAAGGTAAGAGGATCATCCGTCCCTCAGTCTGCGGCTTTCCTGGTGTCAAAGCAAGCTTTATACCTTTAGAGACATGTTCCCTGCATCTCAGTGTCTGCTATAGATCGCCCCTGCTCGCAAATCTCTCGTCTTTCCTCTTTATGTAAGCTCCTTAGCTCGCTGCTAACGGTCTTCCTCTTCACGCTTTTGCCCAGGTTGTTACTGGGGACAAAGGGGCGGGCGCTGGAGGCTTCTGGTGCGACCTATGCGAATGTCTTCTGAAGGATTCGGCATCGTATCTGGACCATATCAATGGAAAGAAACGTAAGTACTGTCAAGAGAAGGAGGAGCAGGAAAAAGGAAAGGAAGAGAAGATGTGAGAAAGATTATCAAGAAGGTAGCGGTATGGTGATCAGAGTGTAGGTCTCCTGGCACAGGTGGAGGCCCCTCAATATCTTACCTTAGGCTTTCTTGGCTGACCTCCATGCCCTGACAGCATTCATGATTCCTAAGTCCTCATCACCATGGTCTTACCTCTCATGATGTGCTCTCTCTCGCGCTCACTTCTACTGATGGCCCGCACTGCGGCCGCAGACTTGCGAAAACAGGGGTTTAGTACAAGGGTTGAGAGAGTGGGAGTGGACAAGGTGAAGAGTCGCTTGGAAGCTTTCAAGAAGAGAGCGAGCAATCCTGCGGGAAGCAACCCAGCCAATGCGCTAGCTGATATCCTTTTGCAACGCCACTCTGCTTTGTCCCTCGCCATCATCCTTCCTGCCCCACGTTTCTCATCTCTGCCTCTTTGCTATGGGGAAAATCTTTGGATTCCTTTTGCTCTTTTCTGCTTCTAGAGCACTCTTTCCTCATCGCCTTTGCAACTAACCCTCCTGGAGATCAGAACTGTCTCATGATGAGTACTTTCACTCATCCTCTCTCCCTCTCTGACTCTCTCTCTACCATTGCTGCTACTTATGTTACTCAGCCTTCGCTGCTTCGCTTCCTACTGCGCTATCTGTCCCTTCCACTTTCCCGTATATACTGATCAAGAGCTCCAGCCACCAGTCATAGCGACCGTCCTTAACTCGTTGACACAATATGAACGACGTCTAAAGATGAGAGAGAACGAGGAGGAAGAAAACCGAAAGAAGAGAAAGTTGGAAAAGGAAGAAAAGAAGGAGAAGGAGAAAACATCCGTTGCCGAAGAAGACGAGGATGCCGCCAACCAAGAAATCTTTGCAATGATGGGAATAGCGGGCTTTGGAAGCAGTAAGAAGAGCTAGCCACCCTCTTACGCGTGGGAAAAGCCGCCTTAGAGGGCCAAGGATAGTTCCTATCATGAAGCAGATTTAAGCAGGAGGCTAGAGTCAGGAAGATGCGAACTCAAGGAAGAGACTCCAGTAGACTAAGCAGGCCATCCAACTGGACGATTTGACAGCGGCACTCGTGGTCCGTTCCGTTCTCTACATTGATAACGGACGAGGAGCCCTGAGTGTTGACGAATACTACTTCCGCCGACTCAGTTGATGCGCCGGTGCTGATTAATTACCCTCTGTGCTGAGAGGCCCAAGCAGCGTCACAGCTGATTGGTGACAGAGACCTAGCTATATCTCCCTCTCTCGTAGAAAGCTGGGCTGCTAGCAGCTCTGAAGGATGAGCGTATCTGGCTCTAGTACGCACGCTACCCTCTTTGTCTTCTGGCGGCAAGCCTTTATGGAGCTATTTAACGTAATGTAACTGGTAAAATAGTACAGGGATTGCGTCAACTCATTTGTCAGTAGAGCCACTTAGCTGTGAGAGAGGTGTTCGTAGGGTTCGTGACCCCAGCGGGGGAAAATATTAGCACTTCCCCCTTTTTGACCGAGCGTTGCACTGTCAGTCAGTCACGGTGTGCGTGCTCCCGAGGGCACACAGGACAGCAGATAGACACGCTCACTTGAAACGGCGTACCTTTACGGTGAGTCCAGAGCCTGCACTCTGATTACCAGCCACCATTAGGAAAGAGAGAGAGGGCTTGAAGAGAGAGCGGAACCTACACAGAGCTTTCGCTTGAACGTGGAAGCAAGAGAGAGGTGAACAAGCAGGGAGGGAAGAAAGAAAGCGTAATGCTTGCTGCCGCGATATGAAGTCTGACAAACTTCATGTTATTTAGATAATATTATTGACAGCAGCTCTAGAGCTAACGCAGCGAGACCTCGGACTTGAAGGGCAGTTTCCTATCTCTTCCTCGTCTTGACCGTCCAAACGTCGGTTGATCCGCTTGTCCTAATACATCGAGGCAATGCTGGGCCGGCGGAGAGTTTGGAAAAGGAATAGGTCAACAGTGAGGGGCGGCAGGCAGCGTATTGCCAGAAGTAACGAATGAAACAGGGAGAACAAGGACAGCCAAGAGGCCACGATGGGGGAGAGAAGGATAAAGAAGATGAGAGAGACCAAGAGTGTGTGTGTACGTGTGAGAGAGAGGGGAGGAGGGGGAGGGGGGGAAGAGGAGACGAAGGAGAGAGAAGAGAGAAAGAGAGAGCACAGATCTGTAAGAGAGGAGGAAAGAGAACATACGCCACTCGATGGCAATGACCGGCTTAACAATATGCGGTTTGCTTTACCTGAAGCTTTCTCAGCTGATGCGAAAGGACCCAATCCTCGCTCTCTTTAGGGCAAATGTCCCGATAGTAGGCATTGAGCTCAATCTCGATCTCCTGCGTGACAATCAGTAGGCTGTTATGTTTCTGCAGGCGCTATTCGTTCCGGCCAATCCTTTCTTCAACCTTTCACTGGGGTTTATGTATGGTCTCGACGCCCAAGATCTCTCTCATCTGCCAATCTCTCTTCCATTAGCTATCTCTCATGCTCTCTCGGGCAAAGCCATTCGATGCGAGTCCTCCGGAGCATACCTTAAGCTGATTGTCCCATAGGTTAGCCTCGTTACTGCTGCCGCCTGCTCCTGGCTGCAGAAGGAAGCGCGGTGGTCTAAGAGGATACTCTGGGGAGATCTCTATGAAGGTTGTTATGGAACCTGGCCAAGGGAGCGAGAACAGGCGATCCATTAGTCTCTGCGACCAAAGCCTGTCTTACATGTCTTTCCTTCTCCTATTGCCTTTGCCTTTTATTTCTAGCCGCTTTCTCTCATGCAGATCTTTAAGTGTTCTATAGAACTCACGGCTTACCCAGCCAGTCTTTTTGCTCACCACATTCTCACAAGGTAGAGGAGACGAGCATTACCTTTCTCTCTTCTAAAGATGGCTCTATAATATTGATAACCTCCAAATTCTGGGTCAATCCTCTCTTCCTCCGCCAACGCCTCCTTACTCGGTGAGGCTGCGAATGCCTCTCTAGCATGTGAATACTCCGTCCACGCAGTAAGTTGACAAGTGTGAGAGGAAGGGAACAGAGGGACAGCAGAAGGCTGGACTGGGATGGGATTCGGGCACGAGATAAGAGTCTTGATCTGCTGCTGCAAGATAAGAAAAGAATTGTACCGTCTGGTAATCTATAGAAAACAAAGAGAAGACTCTCAGTGACTAGCAAGGTCAACCCAGTGACATTACAGCGTACTCCCAATCTCTGATTCTCTCCCCGCCAATCCGTACAGGTCCATCTCGGTCCCACAACCCCGCTTGCTTTCAAAAGGACCTCGTCGTTCCGATGTCATCGAGACTCTGGCCCTTCGACCTATCCGCTATTTTCTATGAAGTATGGAAAGCAGCCCTGTCTATCTCTTCACTAACCTTCTGGACAACAGCCTTGACTGAGATCTCAGGCTTGAGAGAAAGATGTGAAGGAAGAGAATAGATACCGCTAACCCACTGCAGCCAGTAGTACGGTCTTCCTATTAGGTCCGTAGGGACTCTCGTCTCACTTTCCGGCGTGTAAGAAGGCTCGCTGACTGCTGGGATCTTATCGCCCAAATCGGCCGGGAAGAGACTGATAAGGAGGAACGGGAAGCCTTCTGCCTGCAATGTAAGTTAGACGGTTTTGAAGAGTCACCTCGTCTGTTCTCCTCCTTCAATAAATTACTTGTGCTGCCCTCCCCCTTTCCATCTGGTGTCACTGACCTCGGCAGTTACTACTTTGAGCTTTGGATGGTAGCGGAACCTGATCTTCAGAGGCTTTTCTGGGTGCTTGATGACCAGAGACACAGCGACAGAATGGCAAGCGAACAAAGAGGAGATTTGTGCTTCTCTCTTTTTCGCATCTCTCGAGGAACCTTTGTCATCCTTGCTTCTTCTTCTACTGTTGGCACCTGAGTCCAGGACTACCTCCGACGACACCTCTTCCAGGTCTATCTTAACTGTCTCCTCTACATGAGCAACAGCAAGGAGTTAGGGTCGCAATCTAACTCTGCTCTGGGGAGCAATCGTTGAGGGTATGTAGGCAAACATGACGCGGAGCGACAATCGCTCAGTGCGGAAAGCAGAGAGCGGGTAGAGGAGAGCTAGAGGGTGTGGCCATCAAACGATGCGAGATCTCCAGGCTATGGAGGAACAAATAATGCATGAAAGGAATGATGAACGACAGAATGCTAAGCAAAGCTTGGAGACAAGTTAGGGGAGATGTATGAAGCTCTACCGTATGCATCTGAGTACGCCTCCAAACGCGTGTAGAGCACAAAGAGCGG
Source organism: Hyphochytrium catenoides (assembly GCA_900088475.1). NCBI lineage: Eukaryota > Hyphochytriomycetes > Hyphochytriales > Hyphochytriaceae > Hyphochytrium > Hyphochytrium catenoides. The sequence continues at coordinate 5,353 of FLMG01004325.1, forward strand.
TTGAGGAAGGTCTGGAACCTGCGCCTGGCGCGTAAGGCGTTGAGATGTGGAGATGCCGAAGTACTGCTGGAGACCTTCGGTGGCCTAGAGGCGAGAGAAGAAGAGCCGTGAGCTTGTCGACCAACACAAGAGAGAGAGAGCAAAAAGGAAAATAGCGTGGTAGCTGAGGCTTGAAGGAACGATGGGTATAAGAGCTCTTGCTGAAGAGAACATCTGAAAAATGGTAAGAAAGACAAGAAGATAGGGCGATATAGGTCTTGACGCGAGGACTTTGTATGAGAAGAGCATGGTCCAAATGTGCAGACACCTTTTCAATCGTCTGAAGCTGCTCAGGAAGGTTCTCCAGGAAGCTCTGCTTACTCTCCACCTCAGTCTCCAGCGCTTTCAATCTAGAGTTCAGCTCCTCAATCTCTTTCCTGAGCCTGTTTAGCCGTTAGCACGATGGAACCGAAGATAATCAGATGCTGAGTAACATGGTCCAGGGCCGTCAACGGAGACAGTGAGCTAAAGAACCAGCCAATAAGAGCAGATAATATCCAGAAAAGAAGCAACACCAGGTTAACGGCTGAGCATTTGCCTTTACCGAAGAACACAGCTTTGAAGATGGAGCTCCCCAGCTTACAAGAAGCGCACAATGGCCAAGAGAAAGTAAGGATAACCTTAAGAATGAAGAGCTATCTTCGAAGGAAACAGAACAAGAGAACGCATGCGTGCCCAGGATGGTCTCCGTACTCAATATCGATGGTGAGCTTACCTCTTACGGCCCTCAAGCTCCAAAGCCAGGCGCCTGAGGTGCTTGGCGTAGACAGCATTGTCTGTCGTGTGAAGCGAGGAGGGGGTGATAACCTCGTCGAAGGCTATCTTATCCATCTCCTTCGTGCTGAGAGCGTAGTAGAAAGACCGGGAGAGGCAGAGAAAGGGTTAAGCATTATGTGAAGAAGGGGAGACGACTTCCAATCGCAAGAGGGCGACGAAAGACCACGCGTTACCACATCCAAGGGGCACAAGGAATGCCATAGAGTAGAGTTAATAGAGGCAAGAACCACACATAGACGCAAGAAGCAACGGAGAAGAGGCAGAGAGGCGGGATAACCATCAAGGATCAGCAAAAAGCGTAGGGAGGTTGTCCTTCAAGAGGGATGACGGAGGTCGAAAGGAGCCTCCTCTTTCTTCTTTCTCTCCTATTAAACATTCTCTCACCTCTGTCTCTCTCTCTCTCTTTAACCTACCTGAATTGCCTGCTGACTTGTATCTCATGAAGTAGATGGTTCTCTTCGTATTGGAGGTTCCTCAGCTGTAGTTGCCGCGACTCAATATTGTTCTTCGTCTCACTGAGCTTCAGCTTGAAGCCCTCAGCACCCAGTCGTGACTGGCGGTCAAGAGATTTTAGCTCTATAAGGAGCATGGCGATATCAGCCTTCCTCTTCTGGAGCTCTAACCGGTCCTCCTCTCTACTAGTCTAATAAGGAGAGCAAGCCAAGGTCAGCGTGATTGCATGCGGCCTACAGCTCTCACTGCTTTGTCGGAGGAGCGGGCCCTTACGTTTTTTAACGTTGCTATTTTTAAGAGATCTTCTTGAAGAAGGTTGGAAACGAAGGTAAAACGCTCCAAAGTATGCGGGAGCCCTTCAGAGTTCTCATGACACCGCGACGCGTCTTGGTAAACCATCGTTAGCCGAAGGTTCACCGGATGACGTTCACTAAGTCGCTAAGTCTGCTGGAAAGCACCGAGGACGGCTAATTAGCCTTAATTCAAAGTCCGACGCCTCTTATAAGCACATATCCAGTCTGCATCAGCCAGTTTCTGGGAGGCTATCTTAAAGCGGAGCTCGAAATGAGAGCTTCATAACGAGGGCCGATAACGTAGATCTGTGATGAAGATCTGAAGATTTCAGATAATTATTGGCCTGAAGCTTTGATCATCGGCATTCTAGCCGTTAACGCTCAGAACTTGCCCTTCTTGCAGTGCAACTTCCTGCTTCGCTCTGTCCTGTGAACAGCTCTGGGAGTGATCTGAAGCGCAGAGAGAAGCGGCAGCAGGATGAAGGAGCAGACCTTTGCGGTGTTGATGAGGCTCAACCTCACTTCTATGACGTTGGTCGGGTCCCAAAGGTTCAGCAGCAATCCCTATGGGTCTGCAATCCCTCGTTGAAGTGCTGGAGGTAAGCGTTAGAATGACACTTGTGGTTCATTGCGAGGTTGACCCCTCTCTAGGCTGGCGTCAGGCGGTGGCTATTTTTGCGTGGTGCTCTCTATCCTTTCCTCCAGCTCTACGCGTCCTCTTCCCTGGTCTTTCATGTCCTCTCCTTTGGCGACTACGCAGACGTCTGTCGGCGTGCTGCATTGGCCACTAAGCTAAGCGGTATAGCAGCGGACGTATTGCTGTCCTCTTCTTCATTTGCGAGGACCGGTTACACTATAGCCAAAGAGATCAGTCGTCTCATCATTGGTCCCAATATAAAGTTTGGTGACGCGTGTTACTTCTCCGTCAGTCCTGCCTTTAGCCTTTGCGTTACGGACCCAGGTTAGCTTTGCACCCTTGTCGTTCTATGGGAAGTGAGTTCGTACTTTGCTCGGAACTCTTCGGCTGGGCAATCGTTCGACTTGTGAAGTTCGGGGCGAAAGGTGGTCAACTTTCGCTGCGATCGCTATCCCGAGACTGCAGTGTGGGCCGCCGCCGTAATTGTATGCTGGTTGTCCATTCTCAGTTCTCCTTGACTATTCACGATAAGGATAACTCTGGGAACTCTGGAAGCGACTCGCTCCGGATGGCTGGCGTGCTCCTTCCTCTTGAAGAAGCCTGACGCTGTCTGCGGTTGATGAAGTTGTCCTTCGTCCTTGTCCTCCATTCTTCCTCCCATCATTATACTTGGTTTTCGTGTCCCCTTCTACTTCCTCCCGGTCATAGGACGGATGGCTGATGTTTTCTCTTCTCGCACGAAGATGAAGAAGATGGTGATGCCGGCCCTAGTGCTTTCCCGAGGCAGCTCTTTGCCTTCGGCCCTACTTGAAGTGTCTTCTTCCTTTTATCTTGTTTCTTCTTATCTTCAATAGTTTACTTAGCCAAAGCTAGTAAAGAGCTCTACCAGCACTGACTCTGTGGGCCATCTGTGATTTCTAAAGGAGCGACTAAGCAAATGCTCCTAAATAAGAGAACTACTGCTTTGCCTGACATGAACCAGCTTTATCGCGCCCTTAGAGTCACTAGCATTGAAGGCACAGCATTGGTCATAAGTGCTGCTATTAGTCCTTGACGGAGCTGTCGTTCGCATTCTGCAGCAGTGAAAGTCTTTGTTGTCGGTTCCTACCTAGCCATGTAATGAAGAGAAAGCCGGTTGAACATCATTGCACCCACTAAATTGCTATAAGAGCAAGTTAAGTGAGGTTGATGGAACTCCTCTCATGTATATCCTTGACCTTACCTCGCCCACAGATAGACTATGCATAAAAAGATAAGCAGACATCACAGTCCGTAGAGCTTGACTGCTTTTCAAAAAGCCAATGTGGAGATTTACTTTCCACCGCCATAGTGGAAGACGTAAGTCCAGCAGCTTCCGGTCGCTGACAATTTGTTGCCTGCCAGAAACTGGCTCATCTGGACCGAAAGATGCTGCTCGATGGCATCGCAGATTTATTGGGACCCGTTCAGGGAGTCATAGGGTGAGATTTGGCGACCATCTGTGTTAGCTTCTCCCTGTACCCCGTGGGTTCGCATTATCTAGGGGACCTTGAAACTCTGCGATGGCATCGCTTGGCCACTTCTCAACGGCAAAAATGGGAACCATTGGATTTGCGAGAAGTTAAAATTTGACGGTCGCCGAATCGCATACTGTGACTCCCTGAACGGGTCCCAATATTTCTGCGAAGCCACCGAGTACTGCTCTTAGCTGAGGCAGATTTGGCTTCTTTCCAGCGGCTTGAAGGCAGACATCTCGTTCAGGTACTTGTAGCATTGACAAAATCGATCTGCGTCTTTGGCTTTAAGGATTAACCCTTTGGCTAGGTTCCATCGACTGGTTGACAAAAATCTTTTCGTTGAAGATTCACTTGTGAGGCCTTGGGAGGCGACAGGGGTGCACTTTCATAATCCCCATGTCTAGAGATCTCGCTTGGAAGAACTCTGCCTCTCTTTCGCTGTCTTTCATCTAGAGCATCCTTCATCAGATGGCAGATGTCTGTCTCAAAAGCTGGCCGAGGCGCTATAATCCTTCATCCTTGGCCGGGGCTGTCTGTCAGCTCTGCTGCCGCGTCTTCAGAAGAAAAAGACAAGGAAAATGATCTTCGATCGGCGATAGGTACACCAGGATCCAGAGACACATCACCGCTCACGCACAGTCTGATAACTGAGTAATAAGTTATCATTGAATGCGATCTGTTCGGCTAGTTCTGTTGCGCCTGTGTCTTCTTCTCCTATCTCCTCTCTCTCTCACATCAACAGCAGAGCTCTGCTTGAAAAACGGAGCTCACGCATCTGAATCTTCTCCAGACGCGGCTGCATTCTTTGCTTTGCGTTGGTGCATGCACATCCATTGGGCAGGCAGCTGCATACCGTGCATCTGAGAGGTGTGGAGCACATCCTGAAGGGTACGTGCAGAAGACAGTCCGAGCGTTGAGGCCCCCTATAGGGTGGCCGCAAGAAGTGAGGTGATGGCTTTCGATCCGCTAACCTTACTCCGAGATGCCGCGATCGCGGGAGATCTTGCTGATGTCAAAGAAGAAGGCGACGAGATCATCTTTGGGTCTCATCGATTCAGCAAAGAAGCACCTACACGGGTCAAGCCGAAGGATGGCAGCTCCAACTATTCCCTCTGGGCTGTATATACGTGCCTAAAGTTTGCCGAAGAGCAGTATGCCGTGTATATCAACCACTGCAGAAAGAACAAGATAACCCGTGTCCCAGCACTAGAGAGGTCACAGCGGCTCCCTTCTTCTTCATGCTCCGATAGCGTCTGCTCTGGTCCACTCTCTCTCTCTCTCAATCTATGTTCGTCATTTGCTCTACCTTACCCTCGCATGGCGTGAGTTCCTCTTCATCCCTCTGCCCGTCCTAGCAGTATTGAGACTAAAGTTAGGCATATTATAGGAAGGACTTACTGTCGTATCTGACGGGAAAGTCGAGTACGCTGAGTCAGGTGAGGCTCAAGCTACTGCCACCGAAGAAGAATGACTCCTAGCCTCCTATCCATCTCTCTGTTCCTTGCCGTATCGTAAGTCTTACTCTTCCTTTCCTCTACATCTCTTCTCCATTCTTCCGCTTCTCTGCTATTTGTGGCACTCGCAGTTGGAGACCAGTTCTGTCATTGCGCCAGAGACTGAGAGCAGGGTTGCAAAGCGTCAGCGAGTAGATGAATCGGCTCCTCAGGCGCAAGAGAGGGACGAAGGGCTAAGGTATGCCGCACTTTATTGCCGCTTCCTTAGATCTGACCAATGATAGAGAATTTTGGTAGGGGTGAGGCCGATCAGAAGACTCCACAGGGCCAGGAAGTGCGAGCTGAAGGCTATAGCTCAGCCAAGAAAGAGCTAGAGCTGTCGACTAGGTCTTCGATATTACATAGCAAAGGAAAGGTGAGGCCCTTATCAGGTTGCTTCTCTCTAAACGGCACTTCATCGTCCGCATCCTTGCGTGTTGCACACTATCACGATCGCCTTTCTGTCCCTCGGGACATCACTCTCGCCAGCAACACCTACCGCTCCATCACTCTTTCTGTCCTCTCTTCCTTTTGTGCGAACCTTTTGTCTCCTTTCCTGGCTATTGCCGACTGCTATTGGCTTATATGGTTCACTGCCTAGGCAACTGGCCCTTTGTCCCTTGTATTCTTCAGGCTTGCCATTTGGCTTCCCGCCCTATCTTGTCTTTCTGGTTTTTCCTAAAAAGTGGGGGTTGAGTCCTGGCCCTTCTGCCCTTTCGTACCTGCCTTTATTCCTCTTTGTCAATCTCCACGGTCTTCACTGGATGTACGCGTATCTCCGGTTTAATGCTCTCGTTTGCATTGGGCTCACTCTTTGCTGAGGTAGAACTTCAGTAGAGTGCTTGATATTTTCCAAGCTGTCAAGAGGGCAGGACGGGCTGATGCAGCATTGGCCGCGCGGAACGCGAAGAGTTCTTCTACGACCCCTGCTAAGGCGACACCAGCTAAACAATATCCAGGTAAGAAACTGCCCCTCTTCTGCGCGGTTGATCCCTTATTTGGCTGGCTTCTGGTCGCTGGATATCTTCGACCCTGCCTTTTGATCTACCATCCTAATCTGTAAGGTGCCCAGGAACCCCTATCATCGTGGTTCCAGCTGCCACAAGCACCACGATAGCCCTTCCCAATGTCAAAGACTTCTTAGAGAACGGAGTGTAAGCGATTGTTACCTAATCTGTTCTCTTCCTAGTCCATTAATGTGGCACCTCGGCCTATTCCATGAACAGGCACTTTGGTCTGTTCCCCTTTATGCCCGAGTGTCTCCCGACGCTGTGCCTCTCTTTCTTGGTGTGCCGTTCTCCTCATCGGCTTGATTTAAGCTCAGTGAGCAAAAAGCCTAACTAGCACTTTTAGGTTTATTCCCATCGCGGAGAAGTTGAAGGGTCAGATGGAGAGAGTGACTTCCGTGCGGGTGAAGCATTCAAACTCTGCTGGCCTTCCTCAAGAGTTCGAAGTCGTGGATAATATTAATAGACTGACATACAAGCACTGGTAAGCACTGAGGGGGAGCAAAGAAGGCCGATAGTTTGCAATCAAGGGACGTCTGGGGACACTCTTAGCGTCATCGCACGGAGCTATTGCCCTTCTTATATCCGTAGATGTGCCTCTTGAGATTGATCTCTATTCAATAAGCCTCGAGAAGGACTGTTGCGTGAGGCTCTCAGCCTTTCTGTCCCTTAGGAACCGCGTGGTAGCTGTCTTTGTTCAAGGCCCGGCGTGGCAGTTCAAGGGCTGGAAGTGGCCATCCCCCACAGAAGTGCTCGAAAAAGGTGCGAGGACGTCCTTTTTGGCCTTCCTTCCCGCCAGGATATGCTCATCTATCGCGCACCGCAGTGCTTGGTATCTATGTTAAGTATGCCGATGCGCAACCTGACCCAAATATTCCCAAATGGAATGTGACCACCGTCCAGGTAAGCGTCATGCTGGCGGTTCTTTAGCCCTTAGGCCACTTGTCTCTCTCTCTCTCTTCTAACTTCAATTTATCAATGTTTCCATATCTTGAGCATTGTCTCTGTCGTTTCGTCCATCACTTTTTTTCGACCTCGCTTCCTCACCACATTCCGACCCTAACCGTCCGCGGGGACAGGTGCACAAGCATCTTCGGCATCACGATGTCGTGGCGTCTAATGAGATTTGGAAGGAGATTGAGCAGCATATGAAGGTCAAGAGGCCAGAGTTCATCTTATCAAGCAGATAATAGACGTTTCTTTCTCCACTTTGCGGGCTCTCCTGGCGCAGAGCGTGGAGGGTTATCAATGGGGAATAACGTCGGGGCAGGGCTGGTGTCGGGGAAGGGCAAAGAGTCTGGGTTAGGAGCTAAGATGCGAACCGAAAGAGACGGAAAGGCTAGGGAGAGGCCACCAACTCACGGTTGCCTCTTTACTCCGAGTCTACAGTGTCATTGGCCATTCTCCCTTTGACAGATGTGTCTCATGCATCAGAACCTTCTTTCTGAAGTCAGTTTCCTCTCTCTGCCAAGATTGGCGGACTAGTAAGGTGTAAAGTGGCGATAGGCGACTCAATCATCCACGAGATCACACGGCTTGGGGTCAGATGGGATTTTATTAGGTGTGGCAGCGCCTCTATAGGGTTATAAGAACACAACCACTGAGTGCTAAAATAGCTCTATACCGCTGGATAACACCAGCTACAAGGGCGACGATGATTATAAGGAGCCTGTTGGCCAGGCTTCTTTTCCTGATGGCTACCCGTGCTTCGCTGTCTAAGCACCAACTGAGCTATCGTGATGTGCAGATGACCA
>FLMG01004328.1:8707-53210 GCA_900088475.1 Hyphochytrium catenoides
GAGAGAGAGAGAGAGAGAGTTTGTGTCTTGTCCATCCTTTCACAACAAGGGGCACACTTACTGGCTCTCCTCCCACTGGGTGCGGTAACGCCTTCATCATATTACCCACCCACCCTTATATTATCTCCATGCAAAGCGGCCAACCTACCCGTCCGCGAGGCTTTCCAAACCATCCGTTAGTCTCTCTCTCTCTCTCTGTCTTTCTCTCTCTCTCTTTCTCTCTCTCTCTCTCTCTCTCTTTCCTTTCTATCTCTCTCCCCTCCTCTTCTCCCTCTTTCATTCTTTCGTCACTTCTCTCTCTCTCATCCTTTGTCATCAAAGTGTTGTCTCTCTCCCTCAATCCAGTCCTATTGGCAGTCTCCCTTCATATCTTTAGCCTTCCTTCATTCTCTCTTGTCCCTCTCACTCTTCCTCTCCATCTCACATTCTCTCTGTATCGATGGTACATTGAATCGCAATGGCCGTTGATAGAGAGAGAAATGGAGCCGACACACTTGAAGAGAGACAGGGTCGGGAAATATGATAGCGATGGGCTGTAGAAGCTGTAGAGAGGAGAGAGAGAGAGACAGAGAGAGAGAGAGAGAGAGAGAGAGAGAGCGAGAGGCGGGAAGTGGACGGGAATTAGTGCTATTGCGGCCAAGATGGCAGGGGCTGGGTCAGGATCACTGTTCCACCTCTGCCCTCCTCTCTCTTTATAACCTATCCTCTTCGTTAGCTTCTCTCTCTCTCTCTCACCTCGAGCTTGATGGACGGAAGAGGATAAACATTGTGCTCTCTCTCTCTCTCTCTCTCTCCACTGTCTTTCCCTTCTCTCCGTCCGAGGTAACTGTTATCACCAGTGTGGCCCTTGGTCAACTGGTTCCTACTCTTCCTCTGTGACACAGATTGCTACATCTTTCTGACCAACCGACAGTAGAACTGCACTGTCGCCCCTCTTCTGCTCCTCTCTCTCTCTCTCTCTCTCTCTCTCTTAGTCTTTCTTTCTCTTCCTGTCTCGTCTCACGCTATCCATCTTTCTCTCTCTTCCCTCCCAGCTCCAGGTTATGGTATCTATACGGTATCGAGCGCCAGGATGGAGAGGAGCAAAAAAAAAGAGAGAGAGAGAGAGAGAGAGAGAGAGAGGCATTCCATAATCTACCACGCTTTCTCGAGTCTTGAGCGCGTGCCGCTACGTCTCTCTCTCCGCTTGATTCACAAGGAGAGAAGAGAAACAGACTGCTCTCGCTTCCCTGCAGAGACGGAAGCAACCGAGACCATTAGTAGAAAAAGAGACAGAGAGAAAGGGGCTACATCGTCTCTTCTCTTCTCTTAACTTCACAGATGCTATCTCGCATTTCGGAGCTCTCTACTCCGCAAGAGGGAGGAAATGGCAGAGGAGGAGTGAGAGGACGAAGAGGCGTAGGCTCTCTCCTTCCCTCTTCTTCTCTCCAATCTCCTTCCTCCTCGGCTGCCTATGACGTCCTGGGAACCCCAAACTATCCTTTCGATGAAGATTTGCTTTATGAAGATCCAGACGCGAATAATAGAGCTTCCAGATGGAGAAAAATCATCCGCAATCCCCGAGTTATCGGGGGTTTGGTCGCTCTTTGCGTGGTTGGCGCTATTATTGGGATCAGCGTGGCCATGCAGAAATCTGGCTCCTCCGTTGAGGACTCGAAAGAGACAGCGTTAAGCAACGGGGGAGAGACAGGGAGAAACTCTTTCTCTTCCTTCTGGAAATGTGAATATCCGGAAAACTCTGGCAATTGGAGCTCTGCCAACTGTGATCTGAAGACGACGCCCTGCCAGGCTGACAGTCTCAGGCCCGCCAAGTGCTGCAAGCTTCCTTCAGAAGGTGCTAGTTCTGAAGATTGTCTGGAAGATGAGCTTCAGAACTGCGATCTGCAGAGCGCTCCAAATACATGTGAGAGCGGGCCGCGATGGTACTGCCAAAGAGAAGGAGTGGAAGAAGTGGTGCCGGTCTTTTCTCCTTCTTACTGCCCTTCGTTGAGCTCATCTTTTTCTTCTCCTACTTCTTGCAATGGCTCGGCCACCACGGAGAACTCTGTCAAGGCGCGTTGCTGCGATACCTCTCGCGCTGGCATTGTCTGTCTCGCTGGAGAAGAGAAAGGAGAGCTTCCTGATGGCGCTTGCCAAGAAGCAGGCCTCCCAAAGCCGACAATTCCATGTGAAGAGAAGACTGAGGGAGAAGAAGCAGGAGAGACAGGGAAGAAGAGTAGTAGTGGAGAAGAGGAAGAAGGCACGACAGCTCCTTCCGTCATAGTAGGAGAGACCAACAATTCTTCTCGTTCCTCTCTCTCTCCTACGACGGAGAACTCTCTCTCTTTTGTGACCACTGCTCCATCTTCTTCTTCTCCTCCTACGCCATCTCCTTCACCGGCTCCTACTCCGCGTCCTACTCCTTCTCCCACTCCTTCCCCAACACCTTCCCCTACGCCCTCTCCTCCTCCTCCGCCTCCTCCACCAGCCAACCCGCCGCCGCCGCTTCCAGCGCCCAGTCGGCCATCAAGCCCTGGGACCACGATCTTTAACTTCTGCGGAGGAGATACAGACATTTTCTTTGGCGCCACTTCGGAGCCGGTGCCCGCGGAGTGCCGCGATGGACGCTATTGCCCTAACTTTAACAATGCAAATCCAGCTTTCTGGGTCGCTCCTCGAGGTCGGGGCGGCAGTAACTTTGGCGCGAGGACGATCGTAGAATTCTTCTGGTCGCAGACGCAGGCGCTGCCAAACTGGGACATTAGCCTTGTGAAAGGCTTCAACTTCCCTGCAAAGATAGAGTTCAATCTGCTGGATGGCTCTCCTGGCTCAGATCATCACGTCTCTGTCTGCACCAATGTGAACTGTCCAGACGCCTTCTGGATCTGTGATGACGCTGTGCAGACGCTGTTTAACCCTAACTACACAGGGTTCAAGAGAGAAGGATACTTCACAATCACTTTCTGTCCCAATGGGGGAGAGAGAGACACCATTCCGCCACCGTCGCATGCTCTCTCTCCTCAGACGAGGTTTGTCCAGGGAGAGGCGCCATTCTATTGCAGTTGTCAGACCGCCGTGACGCCTTTGGATCAGATGGAGCCAAAGCCCAGGACGAGTCTCTCAGGAAAGGATTGTGGGCCCATTCAGTAATGAGAGAGAGAGAGAGAGACAGCAGATATAGAGAGGAGAGAGAGAGAAGAAAGGGCGCAGGAGGTTTTCTAGAGTTGGCGACAAAGAAAGAACGGTCTTCTTTCTCTCAGGGAATGAAAGAGGTTGGATTAGATGCCAGATGGTCATAGTTTGCTATCACCAGTAAATGAGGATTGCTGCTTTGCTCTGTTGCTTTTCAATAAAATCAAGAGAAGGCGAGAGAGAGAAATGAGTATCTGCCTCCCCAACAGCTATTGTCACTCCTCCTGTTCTCACCTTTGGGATGTGCATCATTTGTATCATGGGGGCAGAGAAGACACGGAGGAGGAAGAAAAGGGAGACTGTTTCTCCCTCTCTTCTCTGTTTCTCCTTCCTGTTACTACTTCATACCTACCAGGTATGAAGGCGAGGGTATGCGAAATCAGAAGAGGCCTCTTTCTCTCTCTCTTCTCTCTCCGTTTGGCCAATCTGCTATAAGGAAAGAGCTAATAGGAACAATGTCGCTCTGGTCATTATACCTTAGTGTCTATATGCTGGAAAAAGAGAAAGAAGAGAGAGAGGAGAAAGGCTTAGGCTTATTTGTCTTGCTTCTTCTTTTTCAGTTTTCTCTTTCTTTTCTTCTTGTGAGAGGAAGGCTTCACCTCCGTGGCCCCTGGTCCTTGTGTGAGGGCTGTGGAGAGTGCCGGCACCCGCGAGCAATCAACAGAAGACGACAGAGTTGCGGGAAAAGGAGAGAGAGAATCAAAAGGCAGCAATGAACGGGGAGAGAAAGAAGCCCCGGGAGGAGGAGAAGGGACTGCAGGAAAGGGAAAGAGAGACGGAGAGAGAGCTGCAGTAGGAAAGGCAGCGGACGGGAGGAGAGAAGCAAGGTAATGCTGCGATGGGGAGGGAAGAGGAGAAAAAAGGAAAGAAGATGGTGGCAGGGCTTCTTCTTCTGGGAGGCTCGGACTCTTCTCTTTCACTTTGGCGCCTACTATAGGAGCAGTATCTTCCTTTCCCGGCCTTGGGTTCTCTTCTGCTTCCACAGCGGGTGCCGCTCTGCGATTCCGATGGGAGAGAAGAACAGGTGCAAAGAAAGAAGGGGAGGAAGAGGAGAGAGAAAGTGCGGAAGAAGAAGAAGAAAGAAGAGAATCTGCTCCTTTCCATGCTGGCTCTCCATGTCCTCCTACAGAAAATTGCGAGACCGAGACAGGACCAAGAGAGAGAAAGGTAGAGCTTGTTGAAGGAAAAGATGTAGAAGAGGAAGGGTAGCCAGCGGAAGCTAAGGGGAAAGAGAAAGAAGACGAGGGTGAGAAGGAAGGCGGCGCCAACGGAGTACCAAGGCCGGAAGAGAGGGACAGATTCCCTATTAGTGGCGCTGATTGAGGAGCAAACGATGAGAGAGCCAGCGACGAAGAGAGAGACTTCCTTTTGGGTTCTCTCTCTCTTTCTTCCTTCACCCGCAGTCCTTGTCTGTCCTCTCTCGCCTTCGTAGAAGAAGAGAGAAAGGCTTCCAATTTGCCATCCACTTCAAAGGAAAAGTGTGAGGCAACTGTCTCTCCTTCAGTCTCTCTTTTCTTCTTTGCGTCTCTCTCCTGCGGAGAGTTCAGGATCACCTCCAGAGCGGCCTTCGTGTCTTCATCGAGGAGAGAGCGAGGAGAGAGACGATAGGCATTCTCCATGAACTTCTGTCGTTCAAGTCGTTGTTTCTCTTCTCTTTGCTGCTTGCCTGCAAGGCTAAAAGCTTCAATCTCTTCTTTCCCGTCGCCCGCTCGGTCTCTCTCCTCCACCACCAAACCGTACAGCAAATTGTCTTTGCTCTTCTCTTCTTCCTTTTTTGTCCTCTTGTCCTTTCCCTTTTCCCTTATCTTCTTCTTCGTGGAAGACGACGTCACTCTTTCTTGCGTTATCGTCTTCTCTTCTCTCTTTCGCTTCTTGCGTCCTTTCGTGAGAGAGCTCTGGGGAAGGAGAGAGGCGCGGGAAGGAGGAGAAGGAGGAAGAAGGGCACTTGATGAAGAAGCTTCATCAGAGAGAAACGTGGGAGAGGAGAGAACAGTGGGAGAGAGTGAAGGGGAAGAGAGAGAGAGTCTGAAGTGTGCATAGCAGAGCTTCTTAGAGAACATCGTCCGACCGCACCCTTCCACTTCACACTGTTGCTTTGCAGCGCCGTGCTGGACACAGACGCCACCCCGACGCACCTGCAGAAGAAAGAACCAGACCGGGTAGAAATGTAGGTGAGAGACAGAGATAGACATGGAGAGAGAGACTGGAAGAGAGAGGCAGGACGCGAGAAAAAAAAAGAGAGAGGAGAGAGAGAGAGAGAGAGAGAGAGAGAGGAAGAGAGGAGGGAGGGGAAAGGGGGTAGAAAGAAGAGACAAGAAAGAAGAGGGACCAAGATAGGGGGCTATAAAGAGACTAATATGGATAGAGACACATTTCAACAGGAACAAAGAAGGAAAGCGCTGCTTGCGATGACAAATGGGAGACGACAACAGTCCAGACAAGAGACATAACTGTGTGTTCCGGGAGAGAGAGAAAGAGAGAAAGAGAGAGAGAGAGAGAGAGAAACACGAGAGGCAGTGACGTATAAAGTAACGAGAAAGAGAGAGAAAAGAAGCACACAAAAAAGAAGCGGTCCATACAGGCAGTTCCTACGACGTTCAGATATGATATGAGCCAGACAAGCGCCATATCTCCATAATTTTAATGGGGGAGCAAGAGAGATAAAGAGAAAGAGAGAGAGACAGACAGAAGACCTCCGACCTGTGCAGTGCAGCCTGAATGCGAACATTTCTTATTTCCTTTCCCTCCGTGGCGGACACAGAGCCCAGAGCGGCCTCGTGGCCACTTTGGACAGCCTTCAAAGCGACAGAGGCGGACAGGACCGCGTCTCGCTTCTGCTGCCGTCGTGTCTTTCTCTTCCTCTTTCTCTCCTTGACTTTGCTCTCCAAGTGTGCTCTCTTCTCTCTCCTCTTCTTCGTCGACTTTATCATCTCCTTTTCTAAGAAGAGCTCTAACTCCTCTTTGCTCTTCTCTATAAATATCTTCTTCGACTTCATCTTCTTCCTCCTGGTAGTTTTTCCTTCTCTCTTCTCTCTTTCTGTGTCTCTTTCTTTCTCCTTTGTCATATTTCTTCTTCTTCATTTTGGAGGCTTTCCCGACTTCGCTGTGCTGTGCAGCTGGAAGAAGATGCTGCTCAACGGAGGACGAAGAGGAGAGGGAGAAAGAAGAGAGAGCGGGAGAAGAAGGGAAGTGAAGAGACGAAGAGGACGGTCCTAACATCTATCACTCTCGTTGAGACGAAAGAAAAATAGCTGCTTCTCTACAAAGAGATGAATGCTCTCTTTCCTCATTGCTTCTTTGCGGCCTCGCTAGCAGTGAAGAGGGAGAAGAGAGAAGAGAAGAGTGAGAAAAAAGATGGAGAAAGAGAGAAAGAGAGAGAGATCAGGGAACAGTGCGCCTCGTTCTAAGGAAGGTCTGCCCTCACTGGCATTCTCTTCTATTGGGCCAGCATGTAACTTTGGGTTGTCGACAAGGGTAACAGAGAGAGAGGGATAGCCAGACAAGGAGAGAGGCAGAGAGGAGGAGAGAGACAGGAGGGAGAGAGGCTAAAGAGGGAGAGAGAGTCCTAGAAGGAGATTTATTTGGCTACGGAAGTGAAGGAGAGAGTACAGAGGAAACTCATCGCCTGGCAGCAGAGATTAGATGATCTACGCCATAGAGTCTGACCTTAGAATGAGAGAGATGGAGAAGAGAAAACAGAGAGAGAAGCACGAACTAATAAGGAGAGGGCATTCCTGTTGTTTCTCTCTTTTCGCTGTGCAAGATTGCTTTTGTCTCTTTCTCTCTCTCTCTCCCTCTCTCCCTGGCCGCCTCTGCGAGCATTTGCTGACGTTTTGAAGGAAAGGCAGAGACAAACCAACGGCGGACAGAGGTCGCCTGAGGCCGCTGAGGATATAAGATGGGCCGCCGCCTAGCCAACAACGGCGAACTGTTCCCAGGACTCTCTCTCTTTCTGTTGGGCTTGCTTGCCCTGTTTTCCCTGGCTCCAAACCTTAGTAATTCTAATTGCTTGACCCTATTTCAAAGCAGAAAGAAGAGAGAGAGAGAGAGGAGAGATAAAGGGAAATGGAAAGAGCGCAGAGACAGAGAGAGAGTGAGAGAGAGAAAGAGAAAGAGAGAGACAGCCTTTGGAGCAAGGCAGGCAGAGTGGGGAGCAGACCTGAACGGACATGATGTCAAGTCCTTTGCCTACACATCTGCGAGGAAACCCGTCCGGTACTGAGAGAAAGAGAAAGGGGAGAGAGAGAGAGAGAGAAAGAGAGAGCAAAAGGAGGAAAAAAGAGGGACAGTCACTAATCTCTCAGAGGCCATACAAGAAACAGGAGAGAAAGCGGATGCCCTGACAAACTCGCACCCCGCCATTTTTATTTGGCTGCCAACAAAGAGTACTTTGTGCACTTTCCTCTCGTTTCCTCTCTCTGCCTCTTTCTCTCTCTGTCTCTCTCTCTTTCCCCTCTTTTTCCTCTGTTCTTGGTTCTTTCTTTTTCCCTCCAACTCTCTTCTTCAACGGTCCCTTCCTTCCCATGGCATCATCATTAAGGGAGAGAGTGTCTGTCTCTTCGCTTTCTCTCTCTTCCATTCTCCCTTTGTAGCTGAACTGACGGTGCTCCGGGATACATAGTTCCGTGTCTCTTCCTTTCTTGTCTTCGTCGACTTCCTTCTTGGCCATCATCTCGTTCTTCTTTCTTTCCTTCCCACATCTGCGAGTGTCTCTCTTCTCTTTTCTCTTGCACGAGAGGGCAAGACTGATGATGGAAGGGAAGAGACAGGGGGTTGAGAGAGAGAAGAGAACGAGTTAGAAGAGAGAGAGAGAACAAGCAAGAAGAGAGAGAGACAACATGACATGAGGGGAAGACAACAAATGGTGTACGAGAGATCTACCACCTAAAGAGTGGTAGAGAGAGAGTGAAAGGGAGAGTCGGGAAAAGAGAGAGAGGGAGAGAGAGAGAGAGAGAGAGAGAGAGAGAGAGAGAGAGAGAGAAGATTGACGTGATGGGCCAGCTGATGAGGGAGAAGGAAGCCGCAATGATTCGGGGACTTTGGTAGGAAAGGAAACGTGACAGACGGCTTGAGAACTACTATATTCTGAATAAAGTCAAACGGCAGGGGTAACCTTCACCAATTTGGTCAGTGAACATTATGAATTAGTCCGTTTATTATGTCGCCCAAGGTCCCGACAGAGGGGACGTTAGCGGGAGAGGGCCAATGGGGGCTATCAAGAGCGGGTGGGAGCGTGATAGGGAAGCCTCAGCTCGTATCGCTATAGCTTAGCATGGTACAATGTTTTGTGTAAAACAGGATGGGTGGGACTTAGGTCCATCGATCATTTAGGAGAATTGTCTGTCCACTGCCTTTTTTCTGTCGACAGTCGACTACCTGAAAGAGAGAGAGAGAGAGAGAGAGAGAGAGAGAGAGAGAGAGAGAGAGAAGAAAGAGAGAGTATGACAGAAAGAAAGAGAGAGAATGAGAGAAAGATAGAGAGAAATAGAGGGAGGCAGGGAGGGAGAGAGAAGAGAGAGATAACGATAGAGAGAGAGGGTAAGGGAGAGAGAAAGAGGTTGAGAGAAAGAGAGAGAGAGAAGAACGAAGAAATAGAGAAAAAGTGAGAAACGAGAGGCAACTGGAGCTGGAGCGGACACAAGCCCCAAGGACGATGTCAACCAAGAGAGTCATGATGTTTATGTTAGGAAGGTGGGACATCGGAATGATGGATTGTTCATTCAACTATAAAACAAGAGAGAGAGAGAGAAAGAGAGAGAGAGAGAAAGAGAGGCGAGTAGTCAAGCTGGTCATCTGCAGGCCGTCATAGAAAGAGAAAGAAGAGAAAGAGGAAGAACAAGGACTTTGATTGTTAAATTGATGAAGACCTTGGAACCTGTCGCTAGCGCTTGACCAAGGAATCTAAGAAGAAGAGAGACACTTCAAGAGAGTGGCAACGGTCAACACCGTCTCTGTCTCTTCTTCTCTTCCATTTTCTTCGTTAGACCTTACATACACAGAGGCGTGAGGACCATAAAGAGAGAAGAAAGTGAGGGAGGAAAACGAGGGGAGAATGGCACTTCTGCGGTATGACAGGCAGACAAAGTGGTGGTGGTGGTGCTGCTAATGACAGAAAGAAGAGACCCAAGACCAGGCGATAGATGGCACTGCTGCAGGCATTATCCCTCCTCCTCAGGGTCTGGAGCAGCTTCGGACAGCTTCTTGGCCTCTCTCTCTATTATCCTTTTCTCTCTCTCCTCATGTCCGTGTTGTTTCAAGAGGCCTTAGGTCCGCCCCTCCTTCCTCTTCTTTCGCTGCTGCTGCAGCTACTGCCGCCAGGATCAGGCTCTTGAAGACGTAGCTGGACTTTCATGCCCTTGTGCATAAGATAGCGACAGAATATGAGGAGGAATAATGCACATCAATGCATCCTCATCGACAAAGAGAGATCAAAGATGATAGCTCTGCTGCCCCCAGGCGGGTGGGCTTCTTACCATCTCTCTCTCTCTGTCTCTCTCTCTCTCTCTCCTTTCTCTGCTCTATCCTTACTCTTCTCTCCTCTGTGTCATGATTATCCACACCCCGACGACCATCATGCATGCAACCCAAAAGTTTTGGTCCTTGCTCATTCTCCTTTCGAGGCACACGCCGGGGAGGAGGAAAACATGACAGGGAGAATAAGGGCGGAGAGAGACAGAGGGGAAGAGGTAGTCTGAACAATGTGAGAGAGAAACGATTAAGCAAATTTAGATGGGTAGGAGAAAAACGCGAGTGTATGTCTGTGTGTTTGAGAGAGAGAGAGAGAGACAGAGAGAGAGAGAACTAGGAAAACGACGAGTTCCCAATAATAATGGAGGAAGAAGAGCATGACTAAGGGCAGAGCAGTCCCTTCCAGCAGGCAGCGTGGGTCTGAGCGGATTCTTCATCGTCAGCCCTGATTGTGGAGAGAATTCTCGCTATGCTGGCGTCATCACCATCTCTGCTGCTGACAACGGCTGAGGAAAAGCAGAAGAGACAGAAGCGGAGAAAGAAAAAGAACAGGAGGCAAGAGTCAGTTCTTGAAGTGTACCGCCTCGGCCGTCATCCCTCACTCTGTTTCTTCTTCCCACTTGTGTTTCTCCTCCTCATTTCCTCTCGGTTCTTGTTGACCATCTGACTCTTTCTCTCTCAGTCTGTCTCTCCCTCTTTTACGGCAGGTTGAGATTTCTTCCTCTCATGAAGGCTGCGCAGCGGGCCGTCTAATATTCTCTCTCTGTTAGTGCTGTCGTTCTTTTTTTCATCTTTCCTCTCCTTCCCTTCTCCTTAGACATAGACAATCTTCCAGTACAGAGCTCTTCAGTTCTTCAGCCTTAGTCACAAGAGGAGCAAGAAGAAGAAGAAAAAGGCAGGGGAAACAGTGGGAAGAGAGACGACAGAGATCGCGAGAGTAACATATCGCATAATAATGCTCTAGGACAGGTCTCAACCTACCATTCAACATCAATCTCTGCCTGTCTTCACTTCCTCCTCGTCTGACGATAGATAACGATAGAGAGAACACGAGGGAGCTATGGGGATAATGAGGGAAATTGTTGGTGGGGAGGGAGAGAAGAACGCACGGAAAGCGTCGCCTCCTATTGAGGAGCGTGAGCTAGCGGTGGGAAAGGGAAGAGGGTCATCAGCCAGCATTAACCAATGAGGGAGAGCACAGGAAGCCTCTGCTGCTGATGGAGAGGGGAAGCCGTGACGCAGCGCAGGTCATGGAATCCTGCCCACTGGTGGCGCTTGACCTGATGGATAATAGGGCACACGTCATAGGTCCAGCTCACATCTTAGCTGATGGATAGAACTAGCTCATGCCGCAGTCTTCTCGAGGGCAAAAAGAGATAGCGCGATATTCGCACTCCAGCTCTGGGCTTGTACCACTCGATACGACTCTTCAAACAAGAATTTCTTCGGCCACCATTTGAAGAAGTTGGCTCTGTCTCAATCTATAAGTGCTGCCGTCTCATGTTCAGCCATTGAGAGTTAGCATAAGAGCGAGGGAGAGGAAGAGAATAAGGGAGCGGCGAGGAGGAAAGGCTTGAGAAGTAGGACTGATGGGAAACTGGGAAGAGCAGAAACAGGAGTATGACGGCGGGAGAAGGAGCGCGATGATGCCAATGTATAGTCATTTGCACTGTGCAATACCCTTCCCAAGAGGACGAGGAAGGAGGAGAAGCGGCTCGAACGACACCTGGATTGACGACGCCCCGTGGCGTCCGCTTGCCAGTGTCTGAAGCAGCTTTAGAGCCACGCCGCGTACTTGGTAGGCAAGGAAGAAGAAGAGCGCAATATCATCATGAATGAAGAGAAGAAAGCGCTAACAAGAGAAGACAGACACGTCTCCCATCATCACAGCTGCTTCTTCTCCAGCCCGAGCTTCATACATAGTAAACCGCCTCTCTCAGAGCTTTCCCCGCCCAAGCAACAACTTTGTCATCTGCCCGTTATGCTGCAATTATGCTATTTATCGCTTTGAACTCTCATCCACCACTGCTGCCTTTCCTCTGAGAGCCAGGTAGACGGTTTAGTTCTCTGTTTGTCTCTTCTCTGCTGTGTGATATCCTTCCGTCCTCCTTCAATACTTTTTTATAGAATTTGGACTGCTCTCCGACTCCTCTGATGCCTCCACCATCTGTCAATGCCTTGATCGTGGTGGCGCCACTTGGTGCTGCCTCTGCGGTTTGCGTCAGAAGAGCGAGCAGGCGCAACAACCTACTGGCGTTGTTCTTCTTCTTCTCCATACTGAGATGTGGAATGAGAGAGAGGGCAGTCCAAAATAAACTTCTATCATTTTATTCTGAGCTCCTTTCTATCCATCATCCGACCTCCGAGAAGAGAACCTCATTGAGCCCGTAGCACCAGGAAGAGAAGGGAAATGACCAATAAGCCCGACCAACACTTAGGACAGAACAGATTTCACGAGAGAAGCAATGAGGCTAGCCGCCCAAACAAAGAAAGAAGGGTAGGATGTTGAACAGAACGTGACAGAGGTCAAATCAACTTACCGGCTGGCGGCAGCAGCAGCGGGAGAGAGGAAACAGTACTGGAGAGAAAGAAGGTTGGCTGAAGATCAGCTGTGTCTCCCACATGCGCCCGATCAACCTGCAGCGAATGTTATTTGTGTACATATTGACAGGACAAAAAGGACCACAGGGCAGCCTGCCCCCAGCCGCAGAAGGGCCATCACAGCGAGAAAGCTGATAAGACTGAAAGACAGAAGCGAAGGCGGAGGCGAAGGGCTCAAAGGATTCCAGCGCTGAATGAAAGAGAAGCCGTGTAGAGTGATGGCCAAGAAGACAAGTTGCGGGAGAAGACAGAACCAGCTACATCCCTCGCTCAGGACAAGCAAAAGAAGAAGAAGAAGTGAGAAAGAGGCAGGACCACAAGGAACGAGGCGGCGGCGCACTGTCCGTGCAACAAGGACAATTTTCTTGAGGATGACGTGGACGATGGAGGAGAAAGGCCGAGGCAAACTGGATCAGAGTAGAGGAGGGGAAGAGAGAAATTGTTTGGGAAGATAGAGAGAAACATCGGGGATTTAGAACAAAGAGAGAGAGAGAGAGAGAGTAAAGAGAGGAGAGAAGAGAAGGAGAAGAGAGATAGATGCGGAGACGAGAGCTAAGTTAGAAACAAAATGAAGTTAGGCAGTAGGTCGAAGAGTAATGAAAGAAGAAAAGAGAAGACCAATCACACTTCCTTTTCACCTTCTTCACGCTCGCTGCGTCAGCAGCAACCAAGATCCAAGGCACAGTCGAGGAGCAAAGAAGATTCGTACAGTCATATGTGCCAGCAGAGTACTATGTGTCATTATCAGAGAGATCAGAGTAAGAGGAGCTAGCGATCGGTATCGCCGCAGCAGCTGGGCTCACTTGATGACTCTGAGGAGGAGAGAGCTTCGGTGCTGTTGTCCATCCATTTGCCGTCCGTCCTTCTTCCATTGTTCCATGTCCTATCACCTCTATGCAGCTTATTTATTATTATGGAAGAGAAGGCCGGGAAGTGACCAGCGCGGCTTCTGTCGCTTCTTATGACGGGGAGTGGAGAAGGCAACAAGAAGGAAGAGCACATTATTAGTCTTAGACGGCAGTTGTTCTCAAGAGATGACAGCTGTCGTACACCTCCCCTATCCCGTCTCCATCAGCGCGGCAGGCGGGCGGGCGGCACCATGCATGCATTCAAGCCTATGTTGCCTCCATCTGTTGTTCTTTAATTGTCCTCCACTCTTGCTTCTCGCCTCCTCTCCTTCCTTATCAACCTCTTCATCGACCAGAGACGGAATTCTTTGATGGAGCGCTGTTACCTTATCTTTGTACAGCGATAGAGGCACCCATCGACATGGTTAACCTAGCAAGGAATAGATGCGCCACGGCGGGTCATTTCAACCACAATGGCGGCGTCACTGGCTACTGCTAATCTTTTCATGGTTGTCTCCGTCCGTCTTCCTCTTGTTTATGCTTTCTTCGGCGGCAGGAAATCCCCAGCAGCCGCTCACAACTATAGAGCTGGACGACAGAGTAGAGACGAAGTACTTTGTAGAGACCTTTAGACTAACAAAAGAGGGCACCTGAGTGGACAGCAATTACTCCGCGGCGAGCGAGCGCAGCTGCTGTGACAATGCGGTTGACGTTTGAGCTACGATGGATGGCTGTCTTGATGCGCATAAGTGCTATTGCGCTGGACGGAAGTACCTGGTAGTAAAGAGAATAGATAACGGAAACAGGGCGGATCGCTGGACAGCCACGGCTCGACCGTGAGTGAGCCCAACTGCAGTGGCTGCGGCTATGATGATGCGTGGCTGATACGCCGTAGTTATCACCGACTGACGTTTACCTTTGCCGTTTCTTTCTTTTGGGCACACGCAGAGGTATGGCGGGTCCGCCTCTTTCCAAATGATGGGCGGCATGACTCGCTGGAGGCCACGTGGCGACTGGTTCCATGAGGAGAGAAAAGGACATCAAGAAGAAAAGCCGGCGGTGTCCAAGGAAGAAGAGAGAAGCCAAGGTGACCGAAAGGTATAAGCAGCGTTCATTCTTCTATTAAACTTATAAGTGAAAGGGGCCACGCTCTTTCTGCTGCCTGGTTCTTCTCTGTATAGGCACTCGTCGCTGCTCAGGAGGCCCTCGTCTCATTGCCCTTATCATAAAGGCAACTGCAGCTGCTCTAAAGAGCCACTTCCTTCCCCTTTCTCCCACAAGGCAAGGTCCACAGAGACAAAGCAGTTCTCTCGTGATCTCTCATTGCAGAGCCAAGAAGATACACTGAAGGACGGGAGATGTGCAGATGGTTGGTCTGACAAAAGGCGCAGGACGCCGCCTATGCCCTAGGGCCAACCGCCAGCTGACCAATTGTAGGGTCATGGACTGTGGAGGCACAACGAAGGGACCGTAAAGAGTGATTTTTGGCGGGGTTCAACTGCTTCACGGGAGCAGACTGAAGCTCCAAGACGGCAACTGCTCAAAGACTTTAGCTGCAGCTGCTTTCGAAGGCGAGCAAGCGTTCAGAGCTTCCTTTGTAGGTGTTGTTGTTCAAGAGGCCAGAAGTGAAGGACGCGGAGAGAAGAAATGAGACAGAGAAGAAAGGAGCTGAACTTTATCTGCAGCTGCAAACCGTTTGAGATCTCTTTACTCTAGCTTTTGCTGAATAGAGGGATAATAGAAGAGAAGCGCAGGAGAAAAGGAAAGGAAGAGGAAAGGCGTGATTCACCAGGAATTGTCCGGGGCCGAGGACTTGCCGCTATGGTACCGTAATCCTTGAGCCACCTTAGCTGAGCTTATGTAAAGCATGCCTTCCGCCTCGGAGGGACTGGGTAGGTGACTGAGTAAATAATGTGAGGCAAGGCACGTCAGATGGGCAAAGCTTCATTGTGATGCTGCTACGGTGGAAAAGCTTACCTCCGCTGCAGCTGTTACTACTGGCTCTCAAACCCGACAACGGTTCCAAAAGAACCACATTTGCTAACAGCTCGCTCTTCTCCCTGTTGCCTCCAAATCCATGCTGACGAGTCAGGGTGGAAGGAGGCCAAGGAGATCTGGATCCGTTTGTTTTCCACAATGGACCTCGCCACATCAGTGCAGGACCAAGGTCGTCGTAGAGAGAGGCAGACGGTAGTAGAAGCGGCTGAGTCCTAGGGTCAGGTGGAGGCGTTAGACAGAGTGTCGCAAGGAAGGTGAAAGTGTAGATGCGAGGTGAAAGAGAGGTGGGACCATCATCGTTACCCCTCTTTCAATACCTATTACATCGGCATCTTTGGGAGCAGCTGCAGCGAGCGAGAACGACGAGCAGGGTGGAAGGAGGCCAAGGAGATTTTGGATCCGCTCGTTTGCCACAATGGACCTCGCCACATCAGAGCAGGACCAAGGTCGTCGTAGAGAGAGGGAGAGGCAGACGGTAGTACGAGTAGTAGCGGTGGAATCCTAGGGTCAGGTGGAGGCGTTAGACATAGTCTCGCCAGGAAGGTGAAAGTGCAGATGCGAGGTGAAAGAGAGGTGGTGGGACCATCATCGTTATCTCTTGTTCACTCCCTACTACATCGGCATCTTTGACAGCAGCTGCAGCGAGCGAGAACGAAGAGGAGCAAACTGTGACTCATCAAGCTCCACGCACCTTCGTTGTCTTTGCCACGTTCTCTGGAGATGACCACCGATCGCTTCTCGGTCTGCGCCCTTATGTACGCGTCATATGGCCGCGCCATCGGTTCTCCCGTTGGTCAGCCTGGCCGCCGAAGACACCAGATGGACACAGTCATCACTGCACTTCTTTCTTGATGACCGGCAAATGAAGAAAGTGGTGATGACCAAGTGCACTTGTTGACAAGCTTTTTTCTTCTTCTTCTTCGCTGCTGTGGAAAACAAGGCAACGAAGAACAGGAAATGATAAATCCGGAAGCCCCTTTTCCTCCCACCGTTACCGAATAAATAACATAGAATCTAGACACTGTGATTGGCTCCAGTGCCCATCAAATACTTAGATCTTTTATAAAATGAAATGGGTAGAGGTATTTTATCTGAGGCTTCCGTCTGGGAATCAAACCTTTTCGAATGTCCTGTGTATAGCTGTACATCTTCCTGTTTCTTGCTTCATTGTTTCTACGTCTTGGGGGGTATTCTGGCGAAACATTGTGCTGAATATTTATATCCTTAAAAAGTTTGGTCAAATCCTACCATTCACTATTCAAGGCATTATGAAAAGTATGATAAATTAGGAAAGATACATATTCTTCTCACCACTCTACCAAGACAGAACAATCCAGAAACTTCCAACCTTCTATGGAACTTTAAAAACTAGGTCAAGACTGGAAGGCCACCTCTAGACCCCCTGACCCTGGGCCAGTTCATTCATCTCGTCATTTTTAGCAGCCAGTAAAGCCTTACTCTGGCTTGAACACTCGCAGAACCACGGGCACTTCAAACATCGTTCTTCTAGAATGATCCTCCCCTTACTCGCACCTGACAATCGTGGGGGTCTTCATGCCTTTATTACTAGAACTACCGCGAAAGAGACAAGAGTATTTTTTTTCTTTGCTTTGATATGGACACAATCGTTCCCTGGTACGTCAACTTCTACTCTTGTTCTCGAAGGTTCTCCTTCTGGAAAAGTCGGGCAGCCCCGATCTCTCCATAATACTCCTGCGCTCAGAAGCCTCCCCTTGAGAATGGAGGTCTTTATGCTTCGGTGAGCAGGATAGAGCTACTTCCTTGCTTTCCAGGCTCTCACTCCTTGCTATGGGTTTTTCCTTTATAAACTTTTGTTGTGAGATTATTGACATTTTCTGATAGCATCGACTAAACTACACTTTTGATTTTTTGCTGTCCCTTCGCTGTTGTGGGATAAGGGAGGCTTCCTCTATTTAGTCAAAAAATAAAAACCAGGAAAAAAAACGGCAAGCACTAAACCTTTATAAACCTCTATAAATGCTCAATAAAATACCTCGAAAGGTCAGCCTTCCATCCTCCTTCTTCAATCCTTGAAAGTCAACCACTCTACATAGTCCCTCATTCCTATTCCTCTCTCTTCCTCTCTCTCCCTCACTCTCTCTCTCTCTCTCTCTCTCTCTCTCTCTCTTTCTCTTTCTCTCTCTCTCAGTCTCTCTCTCAGTCTCTCTCCCTCTTTTTCACCCTTCTTCCTTCCCTCCCTCTCTCTCTCTCGGGCCCCCTCCCCCTCCCCTCTCTCTCTCTCTCTCTCTCTCCCCCCTCTTTCGTCTCATGTCTCTCCGTTCCTTGGTTCTCTCTTCTCTTTTTTGTACTCTCTAGAGTCTATAAGACTGTGATGTGAGGGGTCCTGGATGTAGGTCAGAGCTCTCACTTTTCTCTCTTCTCCTCCTGCTGATCTCCATCCGCTGCAGCTGCTCTGGGAGATAGGTAAGGCCCCACACTCCAGGCCGCCACAATACGTGAAGCAAATGCGAAGGAGAGAGAGAGGCGAGAGAAGAGAGAGAGACACAAGACAAAGGGGGACGGACAAAGACAGGGTTGACCATCGAGACAGACTAAGGGTAAATGTTTGGATAACCGATGGAGAGATATTAGTGAAGAAGAGGAGGAATAATAACGCCAGTAAGCGATTTCTACGTAAGAGGTACTACCTCTAGATAGGCAGTTTCTCTTTCTCTCTTTCTCTCTCTCTCCTCTCTCTCTCTCTCTCTCTCTCTCTCTCTCTCTCTTGTCTGGTCGCGTTCACCATCAGAATGTCTTTCTCTCCGCTCTCGACACTGACCACAAAGGTGGTGGTGGTTATGTTATGTGGCTGTTCGCTGCTGCAGAGGCTGCTGTGACCCTTTCTTTCTCTCGCCCGTCCTTTTCTCTTTCCTCTCTCTCCTCCGTCACTCTTTCCTCCTCAACAGCGCCTCTCTCCTCCCTCACACTTCTCACTTTTCTCTCTGTCCCTGTCACCTGCCCGGTGCCAACGATCGACTGACTGTTGACAAGCGGGAGGAGGACAAAGGAGCAGCAAAGTCAGAGGCGCCAATTGCTCCTCGCCTCTCTCTCCTTTCGTCTCAGAGGGTAAAAAGCTCAGTAGAGACGACAAAGAAACAATGGTCAAGCCTCATCTCCTTTCGCCACTGAGACTGCCACCGCAAACATCGTGCCACAGAGCTAGTGGCGGCGAGTAAAAGACGGAGAAAGCAGTGACTAGAGAAGAGTCTCTATACCGCGGGAGCTCTGTCCTGACGGAGAGAGAAGGAGAACATCGGAACCCAGACAGAGCGTTTAGGATGGAGAATAGAAGAGCCTCGTGGAGGACAAGCGAGGAGGAAGAAGCAAGGAGAGAAGCGTCTCCTCTCTCTCCTGCCTTCGTGTATGCGTCTTCTACGTCTAGTCGGCCGTTCTTCCTTCAACAACCCCTTTCTCACCGGCGGCAAATGGGAGACACGATAGGTGGCGCTCGAGAGGACCAGTGGGAGAGAGAAGTTGACGAGGAGGAAGACAAGGGGCGGTACTCTCTCTTCTCTCCTCCCAGCTCACGCCAGATGTACTATAAGCCGTCGTCTCCCACCTACTACTTCTCTTCTTATGTCCCCCACCAGCGGGACGGCGATCCTTCCTCGATCTCTTCCTACTTCTACTATAATGAGGAGAGAAAGAGGAGCACCAAGGAGGAAATGAGCGGAGGAGGAGGAGCGCCTTTCTCTTTCTCTCTTCCTAACTACCAGGAAGAGAAGCTCCGGCGGCCCTCTCTAGAAGAGGGAAGAAGAAGGGATGTAGACTATGATCATTCTCTCTTCTACCGCGCTGAAGGGAAAGAAGGCGGCCGAACCGGAGAAGGCAGAAGACTTGGCAGGCACGACAAGGATGGCACTTTTCGCCCTTCACCATGGGAATATCGAGAGGATGGCTTCTCCTTACCGCCAACGACGTCTTCATCTTCCTCGTCTCCCTCTTCTCCCTCTTTCTTTGTCCAGCCACCACCCGCGGCGACGAAGACAGAGGTCCACAGGAACACGGCTTACAAGCGGCCGCCACCGCTAGAGTATATAGAAGATGGCAGAGCACGACGAGATACATTGGGAGACGGGAAGAAGAGCGATAAAAGAAGAGAGAGAAAGGTCAATGACGAGAAGATCTACTATGAGGATGGCAGGCAGGAGGAGGACGGCATGGGAGGGATGGAAGATGGGATCCAAGAAGACGGGGTGCAGGAGGATGGAGCGGCAGAACATAAGCCTGCTAGAAGAAGAGACTCTCATCAAAGACAGAATGCTTCTATCCTCGAGGCACGAGGACAAGAGGAACTGCTCGATGGAAAAGGAGAAGGGACGACGCCGCGGCGGCGGCGCCTTCGGTGTACGGCGGACCCGAACTGTGGGAAATACGCTGTAAACTCAGGCGTCTGCGTCCGCCACGGCGCTGTTGTCCCTCGCTGTGCTGTGGATGGCTGTACACGAGGAGCTGTGAGAGGAGGGATCTGTGTTGGCCACGGGGCAAAGGTGAAGCGCGCAAGGTGCACGTATCCCGGAGGATGCGGCAAGTACGCGCAGAGACAAGGGCTCTGTATGCGGCACGGGGCGCCGCTGCCGAAGAGAACTAGAGACAGGGAAGCGAGAAGAAGAGGAGGGGCAATAGAAGATGATGATGAAGATGAACGAGGAGGAGAAGCAGGTGCTTCAGTGCCTTCAGGGCCGCGAGCGAGTCGCGGCACCGTTGTGGAAGACGGCCATGCAGAGGATGATGGACGGCTCTATGATGGAGAAGTAGGAAGAAGACGTGGCAATAGAGGAGGCACCGACGGTGGTACGCTTCTTCTGCCGAAAGGGAGAGAAAAGGACGAGACAGAGGGGGAGGATGAAGGGATCTCTGACGTTACAGTCAGCGACCATTCAGAAAATGACAACGGCTCTGACGCTTCGCACTCGCCTCCGAGCGGGACACCGCGAGCTCCATCCTCTCACTTTGGAGTCTCTTCCTCTTTGTCTGGTGACTCGTCAGATGCTCTCCTGGCCCTCCCTGCACTGGAAACAGAGCCACCAGAGACGAAGAGCCAGCCGCCATCTCCCCTCTGTCTCGTAGAGGGCTGCGGAAGATTTGCGAAGACAGTGCAGCGGACGTGTTTGGAGCACGCAAGGAGTCCTTCCGCTCGTCATCTTGCATCTCTTTCACCTCGGCCTCTCTCCTCATCGGACCAGCTGGGCAGCTAAGCTTCTTGTCAAACCGGCAGCACCGGCAGCAGCTAAGAATACGAGGGAAGAGGGTCTGGCGCTTGCTTTGCCAGTTGTAAGGTCTCAGTGTAGCTCTATGTTGAGGAAGGAGTAAGGTTGATCTCTATTGTCTAGAGGTAGTGACTCTATGTCTATATATGCATCTCCAGTCGTTGCTTCGTAGTAGATCAGTACTCTGTGCTCTACGGAGGCCATTGCTGAAGAGGGACAAACCTCCATCAATTATGGGTACCGGTAGATCCTCCCCGTGCCTCTCCACTCGGTGTGCCGTGGGTCGCTGCAAGATCTTTAGTCCAAGATGCTCCTCTTGATGTCTTTGACGGCGGCCGGCCGCCGACACGAACTGCTACTAAGTTTTATCGCTTCTGTCTCGTTATAACATGGAGTCTGGTTGTGATGTGTCGGCATGATAAAGGAGTTTGGCTTTTCCTCCCCATACCTTCTCCCCCAGCTGTTTGTTGTCCTCACTTCGCTCTTCTCCCTCCTGCCTTCGCCCCACCTTTTACTGTCTCTGCTCTCTTTCTCTCTCTCTTCCTGCTTTTTCTCTCTTATTTATCGCTCTCTCATCACCGCTCTCTCACACAATGTCAGCTGTTGTCCTCTCTCTCTCTCCTCCCTTGTCACCTCCATTCTCTATTTGTCTCTGCTCTCTAATTCACTCTCTTCTCTCTCTTTTCTCTCTCTATCTCTCCTGATCACTCTCTCATCGCCCCTCTCACACACTGTTAACACTATATTATGGTCCGCTAGCAGTGGCACTCTTCATGACTATAGTGGAGGTTCATTAGCAGTGCTCTTTATAAGTTGTAGGAGGCACACCCAGGCAGGGAGACACTAGAGCATTACGCTGAAGAGGAAGAAGAACCCTAAGACAGAGTTCCAAGAACGGGATGACGACGAGAACTGAGACGAAAGAGATAGGGACAAACAGATAGGGAACACCGAGGACTCCCAAATCTTAGGAGGATCGCTGGGAGAGTCTAGCTAATATCAATGCGGATTAGAAGAAAGGCGATAAAGCCCTTTCATCTCCTCCCTGAGCCCGTAGGTCAGTGGAGGTGCTCACAGGAAAGTGACGGCTCCGTTGAACATATAGTAAGCGCCCACCACCTGGGTGCCGTTCTCCTTTATAGCCTGCGAGATGTCAGGGTCCGAATGTAGAGCGTCGACCTATCGAAAAGACATCCAAGAAGGAACGACAAAGGTTAGGACACAGAGAGAGGATGTCCACGGGAAGGGGAAGAGAAGAGATGACAATGGTATCCATGCTCTAAGCCGGAGAAGATGTATGTCGGAGGAAGGACGCGTCGAAGGGAAGAAAAGCAACTTGTGCTGCTGAGATCAAGAAAAGAGACACATTGATGCAGAACGGGAGATAAGAGCGTGAGAGAGCTAAAATGGTATAACGATTGAAGGGGAGATAAAAGCAGGGGGGAGAGAGAGAGAGAGAGAGAGAGAGAGAGAGAGAGAGAGAGAGAGAAGAGAGAGGGAGAGAAAGAGAGAGGAGCCGTACCTGATACTCTACATTAGCGATGCATCCGCAGAGCACTGCTTCATCCATACCGGCCCCGTTCTGCAGCTTGGAGGCAGGGATGCCCTCCTCAATATTGGTAACAAGCTCTAGCAGGTCTCGCGGGAGAGTCGACCGCACCTTGTTGTCCTTCATGGCCTGGATGGTGGCAGAAACAGCCCCACAGCCCTGATGGCCCATAACCACGACCAGAGGCGTGTGCAGCTGAGGGTCAACGAGACAGAGGAAGTAGCGTGAGTGGCGAATTATGTGGCTGTGCTCGGTCTGCTCTCTCTCTCCCGCTCTCTCTCTCTCCATCCCCCCTGTTTCTCTCGTCGCATGAGCCTCTTCCCGTTGATCTTACCTTGGTCAACGCATAAAGGATGCTTGCGCGGGCGTAGCTGCCTAGCACATTGCCGGCTAATCTAATAACAAACACGTCTCCCAGCCCTTGATCAAAGACAAGCTCAGGTGGCGCTCTGCTATCACTGCAAGAGATGATGATCGCGTGAGGACTCTGTCCTTGGTGCAGCTCAAGCTTCTTTAGCAAAAAGTTCTCAGGGTTCTGCGAAGAAGAAACTGAGAGTTCCTGACTCAAGAAGCGCTTATTGCCCTGCTTGAGCAGATCCAGCGCCTCTGTCGCCGTCTTCACTTTCACCGTTTCTTCCGTCTTCTTCTTCTCTGCTTCCTTCTGCGTGGGACTTCGTCTCTCATTCCTCCTCTCTCTTCGGCCTACGGGGGAACCAGGAGAGGACGGAGAAGAAGAGGATGACGAGAAGAGAGGATGGCGGCTTTCGCCCTCGAAGTCATACCATTCGTTGACGTGATAACGCTCAGACATGTCTATAGAAGAGAGACGCCGTCGAGAGTTGGACATCTCTTCCTCTTCGTCAGCATCTGCAGTCACGTCCGAGGAAGAAGAAGAGTGAGATGGTTGATGACCGTCAAAGAAACGAAACTTGGACAGCTTCTCGGTTGCTCCTCGAGGGCCTAAGAGAGAAAAATCATGGTCGTCTGCCGGGTCAAGAGACAAAAGAGAAGAGAAGAAGGAACCTTTCTTGCCCATCCTCGTTCTTCTGCCTGCCCTTTGGTTCTCTAGGTAAACTTGAACACTCTCTTCGTGGTGCTGCCGCTGCTTATGCAGAAACTGGATCTGCTGCTGAAGACTATGCCGCTCTACTTCCAGGAGAGAGAGATGATGATGATGCTTCTGAAGGAAAGCTCGTGCTCTATCTACCTCCTTCTCTAGCAATGCCAGCTCTCTCTTCCTTTCTTCCCATTGTCTTCTATCCTCCTGCTCCTCCTCCAGCCGATTCAAGAGCTCTGGGACCATGAAGAAGCGCGCCTCTCCCACGACATCAGCCAGACTAACACCAAGCGCTCTGGCTCTCTCCACGACATTCGTCTGCCCATCATTTCGGATAAATTCCAGGAGAGTCTCGAACGCTCTAGGATTTCGATCAATGTGGAAGCAGCCAGAGTCATCTGCAGGCCATTCATCGCCACCTAGAGCGGCGAAGAGAGATGTGGGATACTTCCTCAGCTGCCTGACGGAGATCTCAAATCTCTTTCCGCCTACGCTCATGCAGATCATCTCTCCTTCTGGATTGGTTCTTCCTTCTTCGCTGTCGTCATCTGGAGGAGGGAATGCAATGGCCCCTAAGAGCCTCTGTGCGACAGCGTGCAAGTGCTGCCTCCACCACTGAAGTTCCTCATCGCCTGCGGTGAGGATATCGGACGGATGAGGAGACAGCGTTGGAGCTGGTGGAGGAGAAGGAGGAGAAGAAGGGCGCCGCCGTCGGCCGTGCAGCGCCATCTGTAGGTCCCACTTTGGGAACTCTTTTGACGGGTGTGACAAAGAAAAGTGAACGACGAAGAGAGAGGAAGAAGGAAGAAGATCAGCTTCTTTCCTATCCAGATCTTTTCTCTTTCTCCGTCTCCTTCCCCGACTTCCCAAGGATCCGGTCAAGATTGGTTGCCACCGGAGAAGGTTATGCTTTGCGCTCTCTTCGTCTCTCTCTCTTGCTTTCTTTAGCAGCGTTAGACCTTCAGCCTGCTACTAGCATGGGCACGGGTAGGAGGAAGCGGTGCTTCCTCGCACAAAAAATTGGGCCTGAGATCCTCCTTGCTATAGAGAAAGCGCTAGAATTATGATGAAGAGAGAAGTAAGTGTAAGACCGGAACTATTAGAGAAAAAGGAAGTGGAAGGCGTAAGGAGCATCGATTGTGACCAGTCTCTCTCTCTCTCTCCCTCTCTCTCTCTCTCTCTCTATCTCTCTCTCTCTCTTTCTCTCTCTCTCTCTCACACACACAGACAACACCCGACACGGTCCTCAAAGAGGATAATCCATAAATCAGGGATCTCCGATGAATCGGCAGGTCTCCGTTTCCTGCTGTCTCTCCCTTTCTGCCGCCATTCCCTCTTCTGCCAGAACCAGCGTGTCTCTTTCATGGTGATAGCTCCATGTCCTCCTTCTATAGACTTTAGGCTTTCTGTTCTTTCCCATGACTCTAACATTTCTCTGCTCACCATAACCTTTCGTCACTTCTGATGATGATGGATATCTCTCTCTCTCTTTCTTTCTCTCTCTCTTCCTCCTTCTTCCCCCTCTCTTTCTCGTTCCACTCTCTCTGTCCTCCCTCTTTTGCTTTTGTCTCTCTCTGTCTCTCGTCCCTGTGCGCCCCTGCCTCTCTCTCTATCATCATCATCAGAACAGCCAGGACTGCAAGCTTTTATAAAGAAGATCATGCAGATCATGGTTTCTGGTAGAGGAAAGAGTTGAGAGATGATAACGGCCGTGCACCTGCAGGATCGCTTCTCTTGCTTCTCATGCAGCCGCTGATCAGAGTGATCATATGACTCGGAACTGGCTCTCTCTCTCCTTCTATCCAGGTGTCTTTTCCCTTACTTGTACGACCTCCTTCCTCCGTTTGCTCTCTCTCTCTCTCAGTCTCACTCTCTCTTTCTCTCTCTCTCAGTCTCACTCTCTCTTTCTCTCTCTCGTCCAGTGAGTCTCTCTCTCTCTGTTCTCTCTCTCTCAGTCTCTCTCTCTTTCCTCTTCTCTCAGTCAGATTCTCTTTTTTCTGTCTCTCTCTCAGTCACTCTCTCTCTCTTTCCTCTCTCTCTCGGTCGGTCTGTCTTTCTCTCTCTCTCCACTTGTCTCTGACTCTCACACTCTCTTTCCTGTCTCTCTCTCTCTTTCTGCCTCCATCGCTCTGCTTATTTCACTGGCTTTGCTATCCTAAAAGAACTCAACCCGTGCGTACAGTCTGTGCTGGGCTGGCCGGGCGGGCACGTGCCCCTTCCGCCCTTCTTCCGCACTTATCGTGCCCACCGACCAGAAAGATCATGACGGATTGTAGTTTGTTACAGGGAAGATAGTAACCTAAGTAGGTTTAGGCCGCTCACGCACCTTTAGTCAACATAAAGGGCGCACATATCTGCTTCTTGGCAAATTGTCAGCATAATGACTATTATAGACGAGACCGGTGCACACTCCACTTTCCTGAGGACGTGCGCAGAAGCCTGTTCTACTCTATTATCTGAGAGTAGGGGGGACAAGGGGGAATTTGAGATGAATCTAGAACCAAATTACACCTTGCTAAAAGCCCCTTTCTTTAGAAAGGAGAACCGACGGTTCCTAGACCTAAATATAGTGGTGTCTTTTATTATGAGAGATGGAGCTAATAAACTGATTAGCATCACAAAGACGACTTACCCTGTCTTATTATAATTGGCATTGCATTTTAGAACTGAAGCAGCCATAATCTTATAGAGCGACCAATCAAGGGTGGATTTAGGGATTTAGACGCAGAGTAGCAAAAACCTTTTCCAGGTTTGGGTAAGGCTTTACATAAGAGAATGTTAGGAAATGTACTATATAATTTTAGGCGCAGGGTCTGCATTGGGTAGCGGGCACGTGTCTCCTGATTCGATCGCAGTCGGGGCCGCAGCAGACCAGCAGAAGACAAAAGATCATCTTTCTTTTCCCTCGTGGTGGAGCTCTCAGATCTCTGTCTCTCTCTTCTTCTGGATGATCTCTGTCTTCCCGATAACTAAGGATCGAGCCACACAATGAGGATGAGCAGCAAAGCGAGATAGTAGGTTCATACTCTCGCCTTGGTCCTCTATGGGCTGGGCTATAGCTGTCGGTCTGGGAAGGAAGAACGGCTCATCCCTCCTCCTCCTGCTTATCTGCCTCGCTCTGACACGGAGCATGCATGTAGGTTGAGGCTCTAACAGGTCTGCTTGCTTGTCGCGTATCTCCCTCAGGTTGCGCGGCGGGGAGAGCGGGAGTAGGAAAGATGGATGAGAGAAGGGTAAGAAAGGCACGCGCAGCTCGGTGTCCCCCTTTCTTCTCTTGATGAGTCTTCTGGTGAGCATCGCAGCCGATCGGCGGCACGCGCAGATAGTGTCGCGTGCCCTCTCAGTCTTCTCCGTACCTATCATGCTGGTTCCTGCCTTGCCTTGGCTTGCCATCCCACACCAAGCGCAAGCAGGAACGGTGAAGAAGAGCCAAAGTCGAGGGGAGAAGAAGAAAGAAGGCAAGGGAGGGAGAGAGAGAGACGGAACGACGAGATAGAATATCTCCTCTGCTTTGTTGCGACATTAGCCTACTATCTATAAGGGCTAGCTAAAGATCCTTCTTTGCACAGTACTGCCTGCCCCCTTTTGTTCCACGGCCTCTCCCTCTGTCTAGAGAGTTCGCTCGCCTATCTTTTCCTCCCGATAAGCCACGCGCCTCCTGCACTAGAAACTGAGTCTCTGCCGCTGGCTTCTTCTTCCTCATCGTTCACGTATTATTGTCAAAGACTCCATCTTGCTGCTGCGCGTGGCCGTTTTCAACTTACGACCAAAGCCAAGTGACCAGGATTGGCTTCCATTGTAGAACATGCGAGAGAAACCTACCGCGTCCTCGAGGAAGACACAGTCAGATCAATAGCCACCAGGGAACGGAAAGAAAAGACACTAGAGCAGGAGGGGAAGAGTGTGGGCAGCGAGAGACAACTAGTAGTGGCACAAAGGCACGAGTCGGTAGGATATGCGTACGGAACCTGAAGAACCCTCCGGAGGAGCATGAGACAATCAGTTGAACCGCCTGCTCGCTGTCCTTTCCCTCGTCTTCATCTAGTCGTCCCTGCCCGATTTCACTTTCTTGTGAGGACAGCTAGCCTAGTAGGAGGTAATCCATAATAGCAGCTAACCAAGAATCTATCATCATGGTACAGGCACTTGGATCCTCAAGACGGACTCTGTCTGTCCCTTCGCTTGGTGTCTCTTGTGAGATTTCCTCCCGCCGTAAAATATAAATCTATTCTTCTTAACGTGAGCTTGGTAGCGGGATGAGTTCAGTGTCAGCCGTTTAAAGCATCAATCAGTCACTTCTCAACTTTCTCCTGACCTATCATGCCCAGCTGCTCACTGCTTGGGCTAGACAAGAGGATTAGGACTGAACAGTCTCAAATTTAAGATTTTTCTTTTCTTAGCCTTCAGAATTCTATCCTCCTCCCTGCATTGTTTCTCATAAGCGGTGGTGTGGCCTGTCAAGAAGGAGATACTAAGCTGACCACATCCAGAAGATTGCCTGGTAGGGAAAAGGACGAAATAGCAGAATGTCAGACTCTAAAGCATCCGCGATGGCTCCCGTCAACCTGCGAGAGCAAGGAGGACGAAAGGCTCCAACGATGAACCTTGCCACCCCTTCTTCCTCGTCTTCTCCCTCTCTCTTTTCCCTAAAGTCCGCAGCACAGCTAGGGGCTGACACTGTGGCTGCCGCTGTAGCCTCCCTCCTAGTCTCTCCGTTCATCACTGTCATCGATCGTGCCATCATAGAAAATGCATCAGGAAAGGTGCAGATGTGGCCAGCAATTAGACAGTACGGAAGGAGCTTCTTCTCTTCTCCCTTGCGCTTCATGACCAGAAAAGAGTTTGGACTCGTCTTCGGTCTCTACTTCGCAACGTATGCGACCGCCAACTATGTTGATACAGTCTGTGAGAAACTCGAGAAGGACCCCATGGTGCCTAAGTTTATCGGCACATCCTTCGTCAATGTCGGTCTCGTCCTTGTCAAGGATCGGGCCTTCACAAGGATGTTCGGTGTGGGTCCTCCCAAACCGTTGCCGATGATAACCTATGGTCTCTTCGCCATCAGAGACTCGTTGACCAACGTTGCGTCCTTCTCTTGCCCGGCGCTGCTGAGCTCAAAGCTTCAAAACTCAATGGAATTGTCTAGCAAAACTTCAGATACTGCGGCGCAGCTCATCTCTCCGTCTGCTGTGCAGTTCATATCGACGCCGCTTCATCTCATTGGCGTAGAGTTCTATAACAATGCAAAGAGCAGTGTGGGCTCTCATCTCTCTCTCATTAGAAGAGAATATTGGCGCTCTCTTGCTGCCAGAGTCGGGCGCATCGGACCTGCTTTCGGATTTGGAGGCCTAGGAAACAATCATGTAAGGTCCAAGCTAAGACACGTCTTTGAGAACCTCGACGGCGCCTTCTTCTCCCCTTCTGCCAAACCTATCTGGTCTCCCTCTACTCCTGCAGCAGCAGTCGTGAGTCCCCCGCTCTCAGCTGTAGGCTCCAATGGGTTAGCTTCAGTGGCAGCATTGGCTGGTAGTGCGGCTCCCGGACGAAGGGCCTTAGGGTCAGGGATGGTGAAGACTCTTCAGTGTCTTTCAGCGGATGAACAAAGCTCGTCATCTATGCGGTGAATGGACCACAGTGCCACTGACAAGCTACTACCCGAACTGGTCGGAAGAGTACTATATGTTACCGTGACCTGTTATCTCTATCTCTGTCCTGATCTCTCCATCTCTCTGTTTCTTCCTCTCCCTCAAGTTGCAGCCTACTAATCTGAGCTGAGCCTTCGTTCGGTGTCGTCTTCAAGAAGAGCGATAACGTGGTGGTCGTTGCATCTCCTCCTTCCTCTCCATACCTTTAAAGGTATTGTCGTCTTTGTACTATTAGCAGTAGTTAATGTGCCTCCTATGGCAGCGGTGATAAGTTGGCTCTATAGTTTCTGGTGAAGGCGTCAACCGGCCGCTTTATAATAGGAAAGGCTAAGTCTATAATAGAAGTTTACTATGAGAGACTGTGGCTGTCTGCCTCCGCGAAGAAGAAGCTTATCTGATAGACCGGCACCTCCTCGTGGCCGTGACGGCGAATGATGAACGGCGGCTAATAATGAACAACAACTTCCTTCTTCTTCCTTCTTCTTCCCTGCTGGATCTCCACCTTTCTTTGAACTTAGGTTCACTGCTTTTCTTCCTTCTCCGTCATGCAGAACGCAGGCTGTGGGCACGTCTCCATATTTCGGGCCTCTCGCCATCATCTCTGGAAGAGAGAGGAGGAAGGACCAGCAGAGAGACGGAAAACGAGACCTTTCGAGCAGAAAGAGCCCTTCCTTCTTCTTGTCGTCTCCTTTGCTGTTCATTGTGCTTCATCCTCCTCCTCAACTAACATCAGCCATTCTGCCTCTTCTTCCGCTGCCATTGCCGGCGGTCCATCATGAAGCTTCATCCCTGCTGCTGCTGCTGCTGCTGCTGCACTTCCAGTTACGAGTCAGTCTCCTCCAACAGCCACCGCCGCGCGCCGCCATCCACCATGACCTTTCGCCCGCCGTCTCATCTCTCCTGACCGCTCGCATGTCCTAAGAGAAGCAAGAAGAGAAGCAAGAAGATAACAGAGAGAGAGAGAGAGAAGAGAGAGGAGGGAGAGAGAGAGACATAGGTTATACAGGGAGAGATATTACAGAGAGAGAAGAGACAGAAGGAGAGAGACAGAGAGAGGGAGGAGGAAGAAAAGAGACAATCCACTCCTTGTGTCTTCCGCCTCTCCTCCTTGTCCCCCTTCTGCTTCCTCCCGTCGAGAATGTGCTCAAGGAGAGGATGGAAAACATTCACGGCCACGGAACTTTGGGCAGTAAGAACCTTCATTCCCACCCACTCTGGGCGCTGATCTGTGTTTTATAGAACTTCAGCTTGGAATAAACTAACCCACCCGCCGTACAGAGTTCTTTTGGTTCCCGTTCTTTTCTCTTCTCAGTCTTCCCTCTCACTCTTCTTCCCCCTCTCTTCTCTGTTTTCTCTCTCTCTCTTCTCTCTCTGTCTTCCCTCTCATTCAATTTTCTTCCCCTCTTTCTCTCTGCTTTCTCTCTCTCTTTTCTCTCTCAATCTTCTTTCCTCTCTCCCTCTCTCTCTCTCTCTCTCTCTCTCTCTTTTCTCTGTCTCTC
Organism: Hyphochytrium catenoides; assembly: GCA_900088475.1. Lineage (NCBI taxonomy): Eukaryota > Hyphochytriomycetes > Hyphochytriales > Hyphochytriaceae > Hyphochytrium > Hyphochytrium catenoides. The sequence goes on from FLMG01004328.1 coordinate 38,775, forward strand.
GCTCTCTCCCCCACCTCCTCCCTCTCCTGTCTCCCTCTTTGTCTTTCCAATAGTACTAGGAGAAACATTCTTAAGGACCAATACTTTGGGCCTTAGCGAGAAGAGAGAAGAGAGTCGTCTTTTGTGCCTGTCATTGAGCGTGATGGCGGCGCTGCGAGGAAGGATGGAAGGCAGACGGTGGGACAAGGAGAAAGGCCCCACATCTCTCCTCCTCTCTCCTCTTCCTCTTCCATATAGCAGATAAATCTTTCTCTTGCCTCTTTTCATTCCTCTTGACCTTTTTTCTTAGTCATGCTTCTCCTCTGTCTAGTGCAAACAACATCACACACGAATCCTCTGTCTCGCTGAATTCTCTCTCTGTCTCCTCTTGCTGTTGGTGCATCAGTGCCTCACAAGACGGGGAACATCGTCGTGCCGAAGATCTGTCTTTTTACTCTTCTTTCTTGTCCTCCCCTGTCCTGCTAGGGGCACATCGTCTGGCCTGTGAGTGCACCGTCTCAAGGCCAGCGGCACCGCTTTCCTCGCTCTTCTGCCATAACAGAGAAGCGCCTTACAAAAGGGAGAGAGACTGACTCTGAGAGAGAAAAGAGACAGCTGAAGATGGAGGGAAAAAGAGAGGGGAAGAGAGAGAGAAAGAGAGAGAGAGGGGGAAGAGGTGTGAGAGAGAGAAGGGAAGTAATAAAGAAGAGTAAACCGAGGGACCAACAACACGGCAATTATCACAATCAGAATTGCACTGGCACGTCAGTAGCGCTTCACTTTTGCTTCGCGGTCGCCCGCTCTTATAACGCTTCATAATCTAGGTCAACCAAACCTTCCTTCCCTGCCGTCGTGTCTCTCTGATCAACTCTCTTTCCGTCCTCCTCCTAGGTTTAGGTACTCTTCCTCCTCTCTCATCAACAGGCGACACAGATTGTAAGGAGCTAGCGCCTTTGAAGGATCCGAAGACGACGGAGAATTCAATCAAAACAGAAGCTTCATCATCACCAACGAAAGGTTCCTTCAGAAGCTTAAGCATTGACCAGTGCTCACTCGCCAGACAGAACATTGATTCTCAAGGCTTATTCATCAGACATCCCTCATTGGACTGTGCTTACTAGTAGGGCAGAGAAGAATCGTGTCAGCGGTGGTAGCACAGGCGGCGCTATCTATCACGGAAGAGCCCAAAGAACGAGATGGGAAGAATGAGATTTCTTCCCTCTTATCGTGTGGTTCTCTTCCTGCTCTTTGCCCTCTCTCTTCAGAAGCACGGCTGTGAAGCAGAGGACAAGAGAAGAGCTGAGGAGGAACTTGCCGTGCAAGGCGTTGAGGAGATAGCCGCTGCGGTACCTGCAGTGCAATTACCCGTGAAAGGAGAGAAACAAGAAGGAGGAGGGCTTCTTCCATTTCTAGAAGGCGAGACGTTAGGCTACGAGGATTTACTGGTCAATCCCTCACTGTCTTTCCCTGCTCTTGCCGCTATGGCAGCAGGAGATGGTGGAGCAGGCGCGAGCTTATCAAGGAAGTTCTTCTTTATCAATGCCTGCTTCCGGCCCGTCGACCTCTATTTGGCCTACTACCCGTCCGATCCTTCCCTCGCGCCCGCGCCTACACCGACCAACGCTCCATCTAACGGAGAGCCTTCCCCTTCATCAGCGTCTCCTACTTCTCCTCCTGTGTCTGCTTCTCTCCGCGTTTACGACGCCTATTGGAAGCTCGCGGCCAACGAAAGCTTGGATCCTCCGCTTCCTCTCGGGGAAGTGGGCGGCAAGAGGCTTATTGAAGCTTCTGTCAATCTTACTGAAGCCTTCTTCTATGCGGAGACTGTCCCTAAAGAGTTTGTCTGGGCAGGTTCAACAAAGCAAGAAGGAGAAAAAGCAGGAAAGAATGTGACACTGCAAAATGGTGTCTCACTGTATATGAGGAAGATCCTTGCGGCTCCTCTCCTGCATTCCTCGGCTGATGGATCTCCTGCTTCACTCTCTCCATCCTTCCTAGACTTCTACGTAGAACTGCGCTGTGATCGGACGGCAGTCAACTCGTCCGCTCCAGGAGGCAATGGAACTAAAGAAGGAGAGGAGAACACGACGCAGCCCCCGTTTGTCTCTCCCCCTCGGGTTGATCCCGATAACTCTGGCACAATGAAGCCTGGACTGAATTTAACGCCTTCAGCACCGCCAGCAGCACCTCCATCCTCACCTGCCGCTTCGTCTGCCACAATGAACGTCCAGTGCGTAGGAGTCCTGATTCTTGCGGTTGTGGTCTCTTCCATAATGGAGTCGCTCTTTTCTTTCTCATAGTGATCTCTAATAAGAAAAGAGAGCCATGGAGGTGCAAGGATTTTTTCCTGCTGTTGAGGAGAAAGACTAAGGAGGGATTGATGCGGGCAAGTAGGAAGGAAGGATTATCATCATAGCACCATTCACAAAAAGCCCTGGGTGTAAAATGACAGGCGGCGTGCATGGAGTATGCGGCATTATCTAATCAATAGACAAGTTTTCTGAACGAATAGCAGTCTGTTCACTATAGATAGAGGAGGTTCAGTCTGAGTTCTTGTCTGTTGTTGGAGCTGATTAGTTGCCCTGCTGGACTTTGAATGGGCAGCTCCAGCTGTTGTTGGTCTTTTATGGATACATTATCTTAGTGTGTACCTCTTGGCTTGCTGGACTTCTGCTGCTGTTGTTTTGAACCAAGTTGGGGTTCGTCTACCTTTCAAGGCCGGGCTTCTCCTTCCTGCAGGTTGGCTCATTCATGAACAAGAGGCTGATATTCGCTCTCTCTTACTTGTCGATAGGAACCATTTAGGCTACTCTCCGAGGCTTTCTACTAGGCAACTCGTCCTCCTCTAGTACTTTTTTTGGCTGCGCTATGATATGTTATTACTCGTCAGCTTCAGTCAGACAAAGAGTCAGGCAACCAAGCAAACAGCTTTGCTAGAGCCCTGAAAGAACAGTTCTCTTCATCACCAAGTCTGCTGGAAGGGCATGATTTCTACGAGCTTCTTGCAGAAAAAAGAGATGGAAAGGCCAATGTGGGCTGATAGAGGAAGAGCGATATGAGAGCACGAGCGAGTAGACGGCTAGCAGGGTCGAGAGTGCTCTGAATCCAATAGGTCCGGCTTGCTGAAGGGAACTGGTAGAACTAGAGTTGCTCCATAGAAAGCGGTTGAGGAAAAAACTGCTTCTCCTTATTCCCTCCTCCTCTTGGCCATACCGTCTTTCCTTCTCGTTCTTCCAGTCAGCGCAGTCAGACCGCGTCTCATCATCAGCTCGCTAAAGGTAACGAAGTACCGGTTCCCAACTCTTCCGATCCTCAAGAAGCAATGCAGCAAGGTAATACGAGGCCGCTAATGATGAGAAGAAGGACTAACAGAGCCCAACAACACCATGACAGGGAAGGGGGAGTACAAGTCGAGGTTGCTTTATAACGTTCAAGTGGTGTGTGGAGCTGCTGGTGGCGTCTCGCTGAGCAGGCCATTGAACCCAGGTATTGGAAGGACAAGCCAGATGATGGGGCCAGAACTTCGGGGTTTTGCCGGAATCTGGCCCCACCAACGTGTGGGCAGATAGGCATGCTGCATGACTGAGGAGCCGCTCCTCCCCCCCGTGTGACTCTCCACAGAACGTGCTGTTCAAAAACCCTTTCCACTCACAGCTTCAGCGATCTATCCCGCCGTCTGCTGGTTTCCCCAAAGGGAGAACAACTGCTGATTATGATGATGAAGCTCCAAGGTATCTTCTTGTCACCTGCAACCAAGGTATTCAAAAGTCCAGGAAGAAGCCAAGCGGCTGATGTTAGCAAGTTGATGCCAGATACTCTCTGCTGGCCTCACATCCGCACCTCTAGTGCGTTCTCCCGGCCCTGGTCATGCTGCTGGATAATTATCTGCCTTCTGTACTACTCCGTACTTCTTCTTGCCGCTTGCAAGCTTCTGGTAAGACAACTGCACGACTAGTCTATCAACAGGGTGAGAGAGATTGCGAAGAGTTACCTGGTAAGGTGCTAGACCTCATCCTCCCTGCCCTTGTCCGGACACTCTTCGTTCTTTCTCGCTCCTCCATGCCAGTGATGGGAACGATATTCAATCCATTCTGACCATACCCTGATATCTATAAACGTGCTGAATACCTCCCTTACTCCACTGTCCAGGAGGAAAGATGTATAGGTGCTCGTTTAGTTGAAGCTTCGCACTTCAGGATTGGTCAGCACTTCTTGTGAGCTTTGCTTCAAGAGCAGTTGTTGGGTGCTGCTATTAGCTGCCGCACGCGTACAGTAGAAGGCGAACGCAACTCTTCTCCCCCCTCATCATTCTTCATCCAGGCGGCTGCTGCCCAGTCTAGTCAGAGAGGGAAAGACGGTACGAATGAAGCTCCAGAAACTGACGGTTTGACAACCATAGCCAAGGCAACCGGTGGATGTCTTCTTTCTTAGGAGGGTAAGTGCAAGACAACAGCCCTTTGTGAGGAGGGTGTACCTGCAAATCGAATCACTTATGAACGCTAGCAATGGGCTCATTCCAGGTGGTGGTGGTCTTGCTTGGCCTGCTTCTTCCTTGACCGAGGGAGGTGCTGAGGCTCGGCGGGTGGCTGCATCTACCTACTACTTCTTCTGTCATCATGAGGAGTCTGTCCACGACGATTCAGACCATAGTCCAAACCTGAGTTGGTCTTCTTTCTCTTTCTGTTCAGTGAGTGCACATCCAGAGCAGGACTTCAGCATGTTTGGTGTGATCAGTCAGAGTGTGAGTGAGGGGAAACCTTCGTATCGAAACATTTCAAGCCTCACTCTTCTCAGTCTAAGATTCTTAAGCAATCTTCCTCTCAAAATTGAAAAATTCCCTTGTGGGGGGGTTACAGCGCCATCCAAGTACAGTGACCAGGAGAGGGGGAGGAGGTTCCCAGTCTGCCCGTCTGTCTATTCTGTCTGTCTCGCCCGACTGTGGGGCTTTATCTTAGGGAAATAGTGTGGAGGGTGGCCGTCTCTCTAGTTATATATTGGACTGCAATGGACTTACTACAGGGGCCACGGCTGGAGGAGGATGACGCTTCTTCGTTCCTCTCAGCCTGTTTGCCCTTCAAGAGGAAGAGAGAGAGTACGGAGGATAAGCAAGCGCACGCAAGGCTGTGTATCTTCCTCCGAGACCAGATACTAAATATCCGTTCTCTATGTCATATTCTAGCTTGGCGCTGCTTTCATCTCTTCTCTGCTCGCTTTCCTTCTTCTGCTTGCTGCCTCATTCCCCTCCTCAATCTCTCTCGGCCAATCCTCTGCACTTCTTCGCCTTGTTCGTCCTGCAAGGCTTAAGAAGTGAGACCCGAGGTGCTATCTTAGCAGTATCTTGAGCTTTATCTTCTAATGGTCTTGCAGCCAGAAGTGATGGTAGTACACTGGGCCCAAAGTGGTCAGCAAAGGTCAAGAGGAAGAGGACCGCTGAAAATTTTGAGCTCATAAATGAAGAAGAACGCATCCTGGCAAGACGATCGTTCCTAGAAGGACGAAGGCCTCTCTCTTCTCTCTCTCTCTCTCTGTGTGTCATACATACTCTTTGCCTGACTACACTGGACACAAACTCTATCCCCTACTGGGAGACCTGAAGTTGTCCACTGTTCTTTTCTTTGTGCCTTCCTCGGACGTATACACTGGGCAGTCTGTTTCCGACGACACCTGCCTCCTCAAGACCGACTCTCTCTTTCTCGTTCTCCTGCCATAGAAGAACAAGAAGAGGTGTGAAGCGTTGCTGGCTAATGCCGCTAGGCCGAAGAAGCAGCACGCGATCCTGGTGATCGTCACGAGTCTCTCAAGTCCGCTGCTTATTGTCATTCTCAAATTTCCAGCCTTCAAGCCATCTGCCCAGGAGAAAACACACCTCTTTTCTCCAGCAGGGCCTCAAACCATCCTCCTTCCATCCCTTCAGGAAGAGGCCTTTCAACGATCCCTTTTCTTTTTATTAGATAAACTATCGCAGGACATTGACTTTTTCTGCAGCCTCATCTCTACGACTTTCGAAGGATGAAGCTCATTAATCTCATCAGTGCGCTTGGTTGCCTCGCTGCCTTCTACTGCTGTCCCACTGCAGTAGAGGCCCGCTTTGGCCAGGAACAGAATTCTGGCATCAACCAGCTGAATAACTGCGCTGCTGGAGCTCCGGGCCAAATCTCTGGCCAGCTTGCCACTTTCTCTGGGCAGAGTATCTCTACTCTGCTCGCTGCTGCGGGGGCATGCGCTCAGCAGGACCAAGCAGACAAGATTATTGATTTTGTAAAGGCTAACAATCTGCCCCAGCAGTGCACGGACATTGCCGTCAAATTCCGCCAGGCCGAGAAGAATGTCAACCCCTTCGCGGTAAAGAACCCTTGCTCCCAAATTTGCGACCGCCTACCGAAGAATCCTGAACTCCTTGGATCTGTGCAAGCTTTTGACCCTGCGTGCAACTTGCAGCAGTTTTTCCAGGAAAACCCGGATCAGAAGGCCAACTTCGATCTGCAAAAGAATGGTGCTGCCGCTGGTGGGAACCAACAAGGAGGAGCTCCTCCGGCACCAGCGCCACCACCTCAGGCTCCACCACCTCCACCGCCAGCTCAAGAGCTTCCAGACTGTGCTAATATCCAGCCTCCCAGCCCCCCAGCACCTCCTGCACCCGCACCTGCGCCAACTCAACAAGGTAATAATAATGGAGGTAACAACGGCGGTGCTGGTGCAGCAGTCCAGTGCAATGCCAAGCAGCTGGAGGTCATCGTGCAAGGTCGCGAAAACCGCTTCGGGTTCGATGGTCGACAGGTGGCTCTTAATCCGGCTATCCCTATGGAGAACATTTGCCAGCAAGTGAACGCCGCTTGCAAGCAGACCTGTGACGCTGCCAAAGCTGCTGCCATCGCAACGGGAATCAAGGGCTTCCAAGATACTGATCCCGTTAAGCTTAGGCAGATGGGAGAGCTTGCTGATCAGTTTAATGCTGCCCTGGGAAACAAGAGTAATTTTGCTGCGCTTGGTGGCGGTGGTAACGCCAACAACAATGGCGCTGCTGCTGGAGGAGCCAACAACAACAACAATGGCGGTGCTGGTGGCAACAACGGCGGTGCGGGTGGCAACAATGGCGGTGCTGGTGCCAACAACGGTGGAGCAGTGCAGTGCAATGCTAAACAGCTAGAGGTCATTGTAAAGGGCCGCGAGAATCGCTTTGGGGTTGACGGCCAGCAGGTGGCTCTCAATCCTGCCATTCCTATTCAGCGCATCTGCCAACAGGTCAATGCGGCCTGCAAGCAAACATGTGATGCTGCAGGAGCAGCTGCCGTTGCCAGCGGCATCAAGGGCTTTCAAGACACTGACCCTGTCAAACTGCAGCAGATGGGACAGCTTGCTGACCAATTCAATGCTGCTCTGGGCAACAAGAGCAACTTTGCTGCGCTTGGTGGCGGTGGCCAAAGAGCCCGCAATCTGAGGGCAATGTGATCCCGGGACAAGATCGTTATCATCTCGTTGTCGTCTATCTAGCGCTGATTCCCAGGAGGCTGACCGTGGGGTTCAAAGGATGATGGTGGGCTGTAAATGTTCGACGTGACTCTCGATTTGTGGTTAGGTAGATCGCTCTAATTCTCCCTCGTCCCTATCTTCTAGTAGCTTGCTAGATCATTTGACAGCAGCTGTTCCATACTTCCGCCAGCTATTTTAAAGCTTGTCAGACATTAAGGACAGCTCATCTTGCTTAATTATTGACGAACTACATAGTCTTGGTCTGAATCTACCGGTGCTTTCCAACTCGGTTCTCTTTTTCTTGGTTAGGACATAGCTTTAGGCCAATTTCCCACTGCCTTCTTCTTCTGTAGAACTATACCCCGCCGTTGGATAAGACACAACAATTTTCACACTGACGCGCTAACCTTAAGCCCCTCGGCCCTGTCGCTAGCATCGCCCCGCCTGAATGACTCAGATAAATGCAGCGCTGTCAGCAGATATTCTGCCTTCATGACAGGGCAGCAGTGGTGTGCTCTGAAAGATTAAAAGTGGGATGAGACCTCCCGATCTGATCGTGTTTGCTGCCGTGTAGTAGGTCATCAAGACTACTGCCTCTGCCCTGGCGCTATCTACGTGTTGTCTGCCGGAGCTGTTCCATAACGGTAGATCGTTGACTCACTGGACAATAACCGTGTCTTCTGCCCCGACGAAGCAATACACTGACCCTGGTCATAGAAACAAGCGGGCCTAAGATAGTAAGGGCAACGTAATAGTTGGTGATGTGGGTTAGGCTTGCCCGAGAGTGGCTACAAATTGCGTGGGCTGTCACAGCGTCCGAATCCGTCAGTCTATATCAAGCAGCGATAGCGGGCAACTGTTCAGTGGTCGCTGGTCAGATTCCACAGAGGGAGCCAGACAGGGGAAACAAGGAAGTGACAGTATGCGACCTATTGAGTCCCGGTGGTTCAGTCTGTAGAAGTGCGCTTCTTGCGAAACTCCCCAGTTCGCAGCTCTTAACCGCGGAAAATTGGCGTCATGAGGACGGAACCGCTCTGGCGCCAACTTTTAGTCTGCATCTATCTATTCCTCTATTTCATCACTACTATGTAACTGCCTCATTCATTCAGGCTTCACTTTTACTTCTGTCCGTCGAGTCTTCACCATCATCTGCCCTACAGACCTTACGGTTTTCAGGTTTTTAGCAGCGGTCGCTCGCTGTTCAAACCTTTTTGGGATTCTCTCCCCCTCGAATGCGCAACTTTCTCTAGTTGTTCCCTTTGCCTCTTCGTGGTGGTTCCTAACGAATGGTCGTTCTCTTGTATTTCATCTGCCTTTATCGATGTCTTGTCTATTCTCCGACTTGTACTCTGCTGCTAAAGATTGTTCTAGGACGTTGCGGCTGGCAGTTCTCGTCTCGTGGGCTTTTATGCTCAGAGATCTTTCTGCGACCCTACTTGACCTACTATATTTTTACACAGTCGTAGTAGGTTGGTCCTGCATCTTCTTCTTTCAATCACTTTTGCGGCACTGAAATCCTACGACTGCTAGAGAGCCTCCTAAGATTGCTGCCTTCGACTGTTCTCCACCATCTGCTTCTCCTATAGCACTGTCCCTTTCTCTTATGAGTTAACGGCGCAGGATTGTCCCTCGGCCTCCAGCAAGTAGCTTCCAGAGTGGGGATCATTTGAGGCTTTCTGTAAGAGAGGCGATTCTCAGTTAGAGGCAGCGAAGTCCATGAACTGCATGCGTCGTTGCGAGGTTTGGGAGCAGGAAATGTTGCAGACCATCGAAGCAATATGGGGTGGCTGTAAAGGCTGCTGTCTGTATGATGAATTAGAGTCAGAGCTGCCCGCATGGCTGGTATACTCATCTGCTAAGTTTCTTTTCCTACACCTGGGACACAGCGGCCAGATGTCCGGATTGCTGTCGGAAGGCAAGTCTTTGAGGACGATATGTATCAAAGCGATACGATGAACACTCTCATGCTTATGCTCTACGTCATTTGCATTCGTCTCTCTCTCTTTCTCGTTGTGTCCCTTCTCCTGCATCTTCTTGACTTCCTCTCTATTTGCCTCTTGCTCATCATTCTTCTGCAGTCTCTAATATCCTCGGCTGTCTTATCTGCTTGTGTAAGTGTCTCTGTTCTTTGATTTCTCCGCCCTCATAATATGCTATTCTCTCTCTTCTCCATCTTGCCCTTTCTTGGACCTCTCTCTCTCTCTCTCTCTCATCATAAAAAGCTCTCTTCTCTTCCCTTTCCCTCTTTCCGCTCTTTTGTGCTGCTTTTGTCCTGTCACTTGCTTTAGCGCTTTCAAAACTATCCTCAACAAGGTTCTATCTTTGTACAATCTGGGGTATTGCATCATGGCTTTAGCACCTGTTTTTCTACGCCGCCTCCCGAGGTGCTGAGAGAAAGCTATGCAAGCTTTTTGCTGCACAAATAATTAGGCCAGGACTACTAGGGTGGGGAAACAGAAGAGATCACATCAGACCGCTGATAACGTTTGAGAGTTAAAGCGAGAGGGATGCAAATGTATGTGGCTTATTAGGGAGTACTCCGTGCCTTTCCTCACGATGCAATTTCGCTACAATCCGCCCGCGACCACTTTTTTCATTTGCATCACAAACTGCTGCAAGGTTGAGTGCCTCCCACCATATTCAACTTTCATCATTTTACTTAGGCAGCCGCAGGTTCCAGGTGGGAGCCTAGCCACGGGTCACCCCCAACTTTGCTTCGTGTTGACAGCGGAGCGGAGGTGAATGGCCGCAGCAAAAACGAACAGGAGGGAATCTAAAGTAGAGATTGAAACAACTCCTCAACGAAGCGCCTTCGCACAGATCGTTCAGTGTCTGTCTTTCTCCATATTTGTCTCCTCTCTCTCTCTGTTCCGCCTTGCTTTATTACTTGGACTCTCTTTCTCCTCTCCTTATTATTTTACTCTATAACTCTCTTTCCTCTTCAAGTTGGCTCTCTGCCTTCCCGGTTCGGTCGTCCCTGGCTTTCTTCGCTATCTGCTGCTGGGTCTTTTCCTCTTTCTCTCTTTTATCTCTCTCTCGCCATGACTGCCTTTCTTTTTACTCTTCCTCCTGCAGCAGGCCTCTTCTTGCTTCTCTTGCTCCTTCTCCCTAGTTGTTTCCTCTTTCAGTCGCTGGTCGCAGATTGATCGGCAGGGCAATAAGAGAGACACAGTCATTCAGTCATTGACACTTAATCATCAAATCTCTCTGTTATATGTTCATCTAGACAGAGCTAAAATTCATCAGTTTTCCCTCCACTATCTCCTGCTCCCGTCTGTCTGTCTCTCTTCCTGCTCTTCTGGTTCTCTCTCTCTCTCTCAGCAGCCACAGTCTCCTCCCTCACTTTCTTTTCTTACTCGTGTTGCTTGCTGTGTCTCTCCTCGTTTATTCTTCTTTGCGCATTCTCTTTTGTCCTTCTTTAATCTCACCTGCCTTTTCCTCCTCAGCCATGAACCTTCCTCTATCCTCTGCCTCTCGCTGCTACTCTCCTAACGGATTCCAACTGCACATACTATTCCTAACTCAGGCTCTGTCTCCTTGTATGGTAGCATGACATAGAGCCAAACAAGAGAAATCATGTCACCATCGAGTGGCGCACCCTGGGAGCTTTAAAACCAACAGACAAGGAAACAATTCACGAGGTGGTAAATCTCATCTTTGTGTCTGCTGAAGCTGCGGGGCGCGACGACTTTCGAAGTTTTTGCAACAACTTGGCCGTGCGGGGATCTCTTGCACGAATCGTGCTTGAAGAGGCTCATGTCATTTTGCAATGGGCAGACTTTAGAGCCTGCTTTGACCAGCTTGTGCTTCTACGACAGTGCCGGGTCCCCTTCCTCTTGCTTAGTGCTACTGTCCCGCCCTGTGTGGAGGCCGAGCTGGAGCGCTGGCTGCACAGTACATCTTTTGTCACCATACGAGCTATGACTGGTCACCAGGAGATCAAATACTATGTCACGTGGCTGGATAAACAGAAGCAGCGCGAGGATGAAGAGATCGCCATCGACGGCTATGATCAATATGCTGCTGAGAGCAGCCGTTACGAGGGCACTGGAGGAGGCTCAACAGTTTGCCTCATCTGAGGACCGCGGCATTATTTTCTGCCCGACAAAAGACCTCACTCGAAGAGTTTGCGCCCTGGGAAGAAAACAAGGGCTCAACGCATCTGTCTACCATTCGTCTATCACTCGGAACGAAGTCAGAGACGCCGAAACAGGCACTTTTACGGCTGCCAGAGAGTCTGCTTTGGAAGAGAGAAGCTCTCTCCCTGATAAGTCACAACCTTCGTTGCATCAACTGTTTGTAAGGATTAAGTTTCAGAAACTTTTCAAGTTCTGTTACAGAGTTCAGAGGTACCAGGAACATTATCAGACGTGACCTCTGCCTCTGGTACTGTAGTTAGGCATAACTATAGGGATCCTAAGCCCTAGATAATGTCAGTGATCAATTTCCACCGGAATACACAAGTCGATTCTGTGGTGCCCACTACGTTCCACTGTAACAGTTCTCAATATTTTTCCCTAGCGACGAGGAGAGGAAAGCCCTTGAGCGAGCCAGGACGATACGGCAGCTAGCTTCAAAGATGGGCCAATGACGATTCAAGTACTTGGTCGCCACGAAAGCTCTGGGGCTAGGTGTCGATTCCCCGCGGGTCCAGAGCGTCTTTCATTGCGGGTATTCTAACTCCTTGGTGGATTATGCCCAGGTAGTTGGAAGAGGTGGAAGGGCCGGTGTGCCTTGTAAAGCTACTCGGTGAAAGGGCGAAAGAAGGCCGTCTGCCTAACAGTATTGTTGACCTCGGCTTGGGTCAGGAGCGGCCGAACGATCTTAGCACTCGCTACCTAAGGAGATTGGACATATTCTTTCCTAGCTCAAGATCAGGAACAAATGTTAGTTGGGCAGGCTTGGGCAGCAAATATTGACCCAACTTCAACAACAACAATCGAAGTGTTTCCACAATACACTTCAGCATAAAGGGCTGGAGCGGCCAAGCTTGACTCATCTTCTTAGGCTCCATCATGGGCGGACTGCTTGGAGGTCTATGACCGACATGATGGAGGTTGTTCCGGACAGCAATAGAGCTGAAGAGAGAGACAGAGGACAAATATTAAGTAGGGGCAACATGGGCACTCATCATATGCAGCAGCTACCTGAAGGTGTTGTGAGAGGAGTGAACGTTGCGCCGAACACCGTCGTGTGCTGAAGTTATTGGCAGCAGCATCTCTTGAAGATCTGTGGCGGCAAGCTGCAAGTATTCTGTCCTCCACCTCTCCTCGTCTTCGATCCCTCACTTTGTGGGAAGGCTCTCATCCATAGACTCAGAGGGAGTTTATGCACTAAGCTAAATACTGTACTCGAAGATACTTCAACAGGTGTCTCGTCTCACAAACAACAGAGACCGGCCAGTCATGTTCCCCAGAGAAGTCCTCTTAGACTGTCCAAGAATGACGGCTCATCACATGGAATTGTTGTCGTAACCGGAAGGAACAAGTTCCCTTGGAACAAGAGCTTAGGGTTACGACACTACTTTAGGGGAAGAGGGCTCCTAACATGTGGTAGGAAACGAGGGATGTCGATGACTGAGCTCCATCATCATCCCCCATCTTAAGGCGGAAGGAGTATGTATCGGCTCGTGATATGGAAGATAAGAAACTATACCAGGAGAGAGCAAGATGGGAAAGTCATTCATTTCCTCAAAAACGGTCATGCAGGCTCAGCATTCGGCAATTAGATGGTGTGCGTCGTACGGAGGGCTATAAGAGGCAAAGAGAAGATTGAGGATCATGGGTGAAAACAGGTACACATAGTAGAAACAAGACCAAAGAGAGCAGAGACGCACCAGCTTAACCAAATAAAGATGGAGGGCAGAGTACGTTTAGAAACAAAGACAGTCCAATCAGAGCTATACAAGGGGGTCGGGAGGTTTAAGATAACAGGAGGAGTCTGCAGGATATGCGGAAGCAATGCAGTCCGTCGAGGAGAGTAGTGTCCTTCTTGACACCAGCAAAGGAGGCTTGCAAGGAGCTTCTTTGAGAGATGAAAGATAATGGTCTAGGAGAGCTTGCAGCCTTTTGGTCACAGTTAATGGAAAGAATCTTTGATACTGCCTCGCTCCAAAGAAGATGAGGGAGTCACAAGGAGGATGACGAGCGATTTGACAAAGACCGATGATGACGACGCAGTCAGGAGTATTAAACTTGTAGCAGAAGCGATGATAGTGACGCGCAGCAGCGACGGTACGGCTTCCGTGGCTCAGACAGTGCTCTCCATCATCAAGCGGCCAAAGAACTGGATTTGGCGCTCCCTGGTACACTTGATGTACCATCATCCCCTCTTCCGCGACGAGCCTAATAGTCAGTCTACTTCTTTCTCTTCCTCCTGTGTCAATCAGTTGGGGTAGGAGGTTTGACTGAGCTCCAAAAGTTGGCCGTCTTTTTGAAAGAACGAAGACGTCCTCTCTCAAATAGCTTTGGGCAAAAAGTACTGGCTAACAAATAAGTAAAAGATTGCTTAGGAGCGGTCTTCCTTGTACGAAGCAAATGATGATGATGATGATGGGTTATTCCTAGTTGCCTCTCGCTGCGGCTCTCGCTTCTCCTCTCCTGATCTTCACTATCCCGTCCTGGTCTCTCTGATCTCTGAATAGAGGTTCTATTTATCCGTTCTCAAAATCATCCTGCCCTATGCTCCTCTCCCGTTACCTTCCCTGCACCACCTTCCTTGCTTTGTTGCTGCTATGCTCAGTCCTCAAATAGCAATGATTGGTGGGACGACCACGACATAGTACGCCTGTCCTGCTCTCTTCCTTTGGTCCCCTTCCTCCCTTGCTCTTTGGCAGGCTCTCTAGTTCTATCTGTCCGGCAGAGACTCTCTTCTTCTGCACCTGTTCTCTGTCTTCTCACTCTCCTTCATAGAGTTCTAAAGGCTCCCTTCTTCTTCTGCTTCTCTCTCTCCCACTCCCATCTCTCCCAGAAGCGCCCTCTTTGGTTA
>FLMG01004331.1:0-19461 GCA_900088475.1 Hyphochytrium catenoides
AACCCCCAATATTAATTCAAAGTGCTCACCATCAAATAATAAAATCTAACAGAAGATGATGATGTGGCGCTCGCGACAGCTGGAAGGTTCTGATGGGGTTGGGTTTCAACAAGCCTATGAAGGCCACTGCTCCTCTGCGTAGTGCCCTGATGGTTGCCTTCGGTGACAGAACTGCTATGGAGTCTCTCTGAGTGTCGTATCTAGCTCGTTGCGTTTCCTGTTTTTGTTGTGAGGTGCGGGGTCTGAGAGCGGGGTCGTGAAGGGCTATCGGGGAGATGCCACGAAGAGCAATCTTGTCGGGTCCAAAGTATACGGTGTTTGATGTCCACTCGATGATAGGGTTATTCTTTATAAACAGCCAATCTTTGCACAGGATCGTGTCGAAGGCAATGTTAAATACGTGCAAATCGCATCGATCAATCGCCCCATCGGCCCAGTCAGTTGAAGGTCGGGTAGATCCATCAGCATAAGCAAATAATTCTTGGGTGGGCTTGGGTTCAGTAGTAAGGCCAGTAAGTGATGCGACGTGTTCCCCGATAATGTTTCGTTGGCAACCGCTGTCTATCAGAGCGTGGAGGGTCACTCTATTGATATGTGCTAGTAACAAGACTAGACCTGTATTGTCTGGTGGATTTGTGGTAGCTGCTGTGACCTCTAACTGGGAGACAACAGACGTGGAAGAAGAGGGTCGCGTTTGTCGAAGTGGCATCTTTGTTACAATGTGTATGGCACGTAACGCGACGGGTCCATGGCACTGGTTGATCGCAATGATGGTCAGCCGGGGAGGACTGTGGGGTTTCGGGGTTCGGGGAATGTGGGCTGGGATAAGATATCAACGAAGGTGGAGAAATTCTACTTTCATTATTATATTCAGTCTCCTTAGGTGTGTTGGTTCCAGGGTGTTGTGTGGCCCACTCAGCCCTGGAACGACCCATTTGGGCCTAGTGTGCGGTCCTGTTGGAGTCTTAGGGCAAAGCTATGTGGCCTACAAGCTGGCAAGCTTAACTACCCAAGTTTCAGCTCTAAACTCCCAGTAGAAGCCGAGATATGAAGAAAGGAAATGTCCCTGTTTATTGCGAGCCCGAAGGGCGAGCCTCAATTTCAACCCACAGGGGCTTCAGCACAAATGGACTTTTTCGTGTTGTTGTCTGTGTGTCTGTCTGTCTGTCTGTCTGTCTGTGAGCAAAATTTCACTATTTGGTTATTCACTAATCACTGTTTTGGCTTTTTCCTTTGGTTAGGGTCTGGATGTAATTTGGGTACATATAAAGGGGTTACAGTATAAGCGAAAGGGGGTTTATGAAACTAACTCGAATTTGTAACGCGAGACGTATCACTATAAACGGAGACACATCGCGTGCGTCCACGCGAATTTGTGTTGTGTCCTCATTCTACCTGGGACGCATCACCTCCTATCCGGTATATTTAGCTTTAGGAGCTGATTGTAGAGGTGACACGTCACGCAACTCCTGCAGCAGTCGAGATTTGAGAAAGTTTCACCCTTCACTCACTCAGTCACTCACTCACGACTCTTCTGAAGAAAGCGTGGGTGAGCGAGTAGAGAGATCCTTTAGAGTGTGCCTACCTAGAGGAAATAAATGATAGAACTACACATATGATGTAGGAGGAATGAAGAGCTCCTGCTGTTACTTGTAGTTCTACAACAGGAAATCAGTGAGCCAAGCATCTTCGCTAATAATGCAGCCGAAGGCTAGATTACGCGCTATTAACGTCGGGCGAGCCCTAGGCGAAGCCTAAAGCTATTGATATCTACGGCTTATGGTCAGTACCCCAGGATACCTCCAGGACTGACTATTCTAGACAGGGATATCTCTATAACTCCATAGCTTAGACTATATTGGGAATAGTTGGCATAGTCAGATTAGCTCTAGTTTATGGGACCCCAGTTGGGCTTATAAGTAGAGCACTCTCATCTAATGACATTGTCCAATCATCCCATACAAATCCAACAGCAATTGCCCCAAGGCGAGAGTTTGGACCTTCTATATGTTGAAGTCTGAGGGCACAGCTATGTGGACTACAAGCTGGCAAGCTTAACTACCCAAGTTTCAGCTCCAAACTCCCAGTAGAAGCCGAGATATGCAGCAAACGAAATGTCCCCTGTTTATATCTATGGCTTATGGTCAGTACCCCGGAATACCTTCAGGACTGACTATTCTAGACAGGGATATCTCGTAAATCCATATCTTAGACTTTATTAAGAATAGTTGGCATAGTCAGAATAGCTCTAGTTTATGGGACCCCGGTTGGGCTTATAAGTAGAGCACTCTCATCTAATGACATTGTCCAATCATCCCATACAATCCAACAGCTATAATCAAATGCAAACAGCCAATCTCGTTGCGCACGGGCATCCGCACCTCACCCCATGAACTCAGATTCCTATATATTTTAGAAGTGGGACATTATGAACTGAACAAGACTGTTTCACTGAGAACCTCACATTTACTTCATTCGGGACGACAGCAAAGAACAGTTCTCTACAAAAGTCGTGACACGCTGACAAATACCACCGTGGCGACCACCACCTGTCTCGAGGTCCCTCTTCAAAATACTCGCGACGATGGGCCTTTGGGGAACGTTTGCTACTTGACATCATGCCATTAGGTGCTGCAGTACTCAGGCCTCAATGACAGTTGAGATTACAATCATGGCAACGGCCACGTGGAACCTTGGAATCACGCAGAGGATACTACTCTTGGGTTACAAACGGGGATTTATAGTTACAAGCAGACGTTTTGAGTGTAATAACACGGAAGGGTTACAATGAGATAGCATGGCTGGGAAGAGCTCAAGACTGGGGCAAAAGCCATGTAGGAGAGGATGCCTAGAGATAAGCAACCATGTAGGCGCCAAGCTGCATCAATCACTGGATGTCCGAAAGGAAGAGTGGTGTAGACAGGATGAGCAGCATTAACACAGATCCTCTTTTCTCTTCCTACTTCTTCTGGTGGCAATGAACACGGCAGTCCCTCGTTGACAGCGCTCGAGCTTCTCTTTCTCATCTCTAGTGACCGATCCTCCTGATGATGAGAATCTGGCGGAAGTCAAGGCGGTCACGGAGCCGTTGAGACGTCTACCTCAGATGGATAGGCGACAAAGAGGAAGCTAAATCGAAGCTCGCAGCCAGGCGGAGAACTAGTAGAGGTTGGCGGCCAAGAGAGTACCAGAAGACGTGCGCTGGGTTAAAGAAGTTCATTCAGCCTTTAAGTTCCTAATCGAAATGAAACGTAAGGGAGGCAAATTCCAGGCACCACCGCCATCAGCCCTGCATATTTGTGGCAGAAGGGACATGGACCTTCATTAGAAGGGGAGGCAAGGAATGAGAGGAGAGAGAAGTGATATGACAGTTGTCGAGAGAACGGAGGGTGGAGAGAGAGCAAGGGAAACTAGTGTTGACTGCCACTAACTAACCATCAAACAACAACTCGTGGAACCGCCAGAAGGGAGAAAACGGAAGAGGCGAAGCGGCGCTAGGGGGATCTGTTGCTGAGAGTGGGGACAAAGAGAAGCAGATGAGAGACGGCGTCAATACTACTAGCCCTTGTCTTCAGAGGAGCGGCAGGAGGTAGACGGACAGGGCTTTGCTAATAACGAGAAGAAAGAATCATGACGGTGATAATGGAAAGACTCAGAGGGGGTCTAGAAGGCAGGAAAGAGTTCTAGAAGGAAGAGAGGGGAGACGTAAACTGCGCTTGTAAAGGAATGGCTAAGAGTCAAGGGTCTTCACAGTGTTTTTTCTTGTCTCTCCTGGTTATTGATTTCTTCTCCCATTTGTGGTGGTTCCTCTGTCTGTCGTTGTCGTCCTCTTTCCTGTCCTTCCGCCACTATCATGGCTTAGGAGCACTCAAAGGCTTCGAATAGAGAGAGAACCTTCCGACACAGAGACCTTCAACGGCGATGGGAAAGGGAGGAGGACTATCTACCTCTCTAAACCCTTCGCTGTCACTCTCTTGTTGTTCGAACTCCGCTCCTATCTCACGGCCAGATTAGGGGAGCGAGGAAGCAGAAGAGTAGGCAGGAAAACGTTGAGATTGATGACGGATAAGAGGAAGAGAAGACAAAAACGAAAGCTCGTCCTGGTGGGCTGCTGGCTTTCTCCGCTTGGCTTCTTCTCTGCCCTCTGCTATCGACCCACCGTCTGCTCCTTCTTTCCCGTTCTGTTGGCATGGCAGAGACTGCTTTCTTCGGCACATGGTAGGGAGAGACATCTTGGTAGTACACAGTAACCTCCCTCAGGCCACAAAGGAAACCAGAAGTCGGCTCCGTGGCGGTGGAGAAGATTTTGCTTGTTCACCTGCTGCCCCAGAGAAACAGCCAGAACAGCAATAGGAAGAGATTCAGAGAAGTGGGTGGTAAGTGTTCAACGAGGGAAAGAGGAAAAAGGAAGAGACAAAGAGCGAGAAGGTTAAAAAGGATCCAGATTGTTTAGAGCCAGACAGAGCAGGGCAAGGTTATTATTAAGGGAAAGAGAAGAGCCTGCAGGGAAGCTGAACCTCCATTGACGTTTTGTCTTTACCCAGCGAAGATTGTTCTGTTGCCTCAGTCATGACGAGGAGCCTACAGACCATATGTAATAATGGCACAGACGGAGATCCATGCAGCAACCTCGATGGGAAAGGAGACTGAATTAATGGCAGGATGCTTACGATCTCACTAGAGGAGGGCTTGAAAGCGTCTCACGAGTTTTATGCTAGGAAGCACACAAGAGCAGGTCCAAAACCGATACATTTTCTGTCAGATTACGTCCCACTATCATTCGTGGTAAAGGGTCTGCATCCTCCTGCGGGAGGATCCATAGCACAACAGTGAAAAGGCTTGGTGTGTTGCTGATCGCTTAGTATAAGTTAAGGCTCGCCTTTGTCAACCTGTTCGTCTAGTGACCTGCGACATCCCGAAGCCTGGCATGCCGCCCACCATCCCAATGACCGCGCCACATGAACCCATTCTCGGACTCTGGTGCCCCGCTTCATTGTGAGTGCGTCCCTAGGCGGCCGTTCGCAAGGCATCGCTAGTTCAATTTTATTAAACACACGTAGGTAAACTGTGGCCTCCAGTTTTAGATATAGCAACCTCAGCTGCTACATCTATTCGCTGACAGTACAGAAAGCACTAACGAGCGAGAGCTGTTTGATCACAGATTTTTGGACCCCGCTCCGTCTAGAGCTATTGGCCTATACCGTGCGCTTGCTCTTCAGCGTTAGAGCTTCAAAGTGCCTAGTCTCCTAGTGGTCTTGACCACCATGGCGCTGAATAACTGGGGACTGTCAAGGAAGACTTGATGGCACGCATACGGAACCAAGAGGAAGTCCGCAGGTTTCCCTTCTTTCCTTAATGTCTCCACCACCGCGTGCCCATGCTCTTTCGTCATCCAGTCCGGCCCTCCTCCATACCTGCATGCAGATTGCCGAATCGAGAAAAATCGTAAGAAGCAGATGTCTGGAGCCTAACCTGAGCAATAACGACAAGGAAGAACTCGGAGAGATCAAGCAAGTAGCATAGGGCAATAAAGAGTCAGTAAAGTTTACAAAGCGCGCTGTCCCGCTGCTGCTCTTACATGACCGACAGAGGGCAAGAGAGAGCTCCCGGCAGGAGGATGACTCTGTCCAATGGCCGACGGGCATAGGCTCCTGGAGCTAAGATCAAGGGAAGACAGAGTTCTGCCGAGGGCTCATGCACCCAGCTCTGATATGCGTAGGCGATGAGCAGGTCGAGATCCACCTCCCCTGACCGAAGATAGCTAGACTTTGGCATCCACTACTCAGGAGAAAGGAGAGGTAAGAAAGATAGGCATCGAATCATGACCGACAGAACCAAGCATTCTGACGTATCTTTGCTCTCCACTGAAAGTGGGAATAGGACACATCGTCCGCGGAGAGCAGTAGATCTTGAAAGTAGAGGAAATGGAAGGAAAGTGCAAACATAAGCCCACTGTCAGGAGTAAGCCGCCCAATTCTTGTTCCCGCACCTCCATTCTCCTCTTCGCTATCGTTCCCAGCAGCCATGGCCCGAGCGGTCCTGCCCATCGTACCAGCGCCATCGGACCGATCGCCAGGCCCCACACGGCAGTGACTAAACGACCAGCTAAGTCGTTCCGAGCGAGAGCGTTTATTTCTGGCCCGGCACCCATTCCCGCTGGGCTTGCTGGATAATGGTGAACCAGGACGGAAGGTCAGAAACTAGTCAGTAAGCAAGGTAATATGTAAGAATACTACGGGTTTCATACGAAGGAAAAGAGATGTTGAATAGAGAGTAAGCCTTCAAGACCCAGACAAGATTCCCCATAAAGCACCGCTGCGTCAGGAGAGCTTCCAAGAGATAAGTCTGCCGGGTTCTTCCTAGCCGCTTGGGTCGTGTGTACTTACCAAGGATCAAATGCAAGACCCTCTCTCTGTGTCTCAGAGCGTAGTAGGTGGAATAGATCGCTCTGCAGAGAGCAGTCACGTAGCATGAGAGGGCCGAACGTAGACGGTTAACCAACAAGCATTACGTCTTCAGAGGAAAACCAGCCGCTCTCGAGCGACGGCTATATGGAGAAAACAGACAGCGCGATGCAAGTATATAGATAGTCAGGCTAACGGACGGATATTCGGAGACGACGACAACGACAACTAGCAAAGCAGTGGCTATTCAACGGCCATTGATGGAAGCAAGTTGACGTATCCTTCTTGTGCCAGAGAAGAGTAGGCCTTACCCCATGCTATGTCCCAGTAATATGAACTGTTCCAGTCCCATGGCCTTTCTCCAATGTTCAAGTGGGTCAACAAAGAAGTCGATAGCCTCATCAAACTGGCGGGAGAATAGAGAGGAAATCAGCCCAGAGAGGTGGACATGGCGGCGGAGAAGAGGAGGTTAGACCTTTGAGAGACATTGCTGCCGTGATAGGACAACGACATACAGAGATATCGACAGGAGGGTGGATCTACGGATGGACTCCATAATGGAGAAGATACAGAGTATAGAACCATGGCAAAAAGAAGCGGTTCGCGGTGACAGGACGGCAAATTGCTAACCTAGTACAGATGTTTTCGCCTGGTTGAAAGGAGACAGGAAAGAGAAGAGAGAGAAAGAGAAGAGAGGAGCCCCAGGAAGAAGAGTCCTAGCAAAAGAGATCGTTGCGGAAGAAGAACTAGGCTGATCCACTGACCGAGGAGGCTTTAAATGGCGGCCGGTGACTTCTTCCTACGCCCAACCATTCCACAGCGTACACCTCAAAGTGCCTAGCGAGGTAGGCTAGATTGGCTAACCAGAAGCCGTTTCCCGCCCCGAAACCGTGAACGAGAACAAGGACGGGCGCAGCTGTTCCGCTCTTCTCTCCACCGAATCTCTCCACTCCGTCGAGGCTTGGGCTGTAAGGCACGCGTATGGTCCCCAGACCCGCTATGATCTTCTGTTCATAATGTAGCTGATGTTTTGCAACTACTTCTTTGTCTAGTAACTCCTTTTCCAGGGCCTCTAACTGGTCAAAGTATCGAGGAACCCAGCACCGAAGAATAGAGCAAGCGACAACAATAGGGCTTAGCGCGGAGAGCACTAAGAGCAGCTCTGCGTTGGCGTGAAAGCGCTCGGGGAGTGCCACACCTTTCCATGCAGGTCAGAGGAGGAGTCACCATTTAAGAAGAACGTTGCGGAAAGTCAGCCAACGAAATAGAGTTGTTTCAAAGGTGGGGATCGATGGTGACTGCGGGCTAACAAGCTCAAGATTGATTGCGTTTGCGAGATAAGCAGTGACATCAGAGAGAAGATGAGGAACGATACCGTCAGCTGACTGGTCTGTCGGGGTGGAAAAGGTAGTGAAGAGTCATGAGAAGCTCCTAAGAAATGCGAGTGATGCTGCAGTCACCCTACCTGTAGCTGAGGCCTTCTTGATCCAAGCCTCAAGGACGAAGCACTTTGCCAGAACAAGAGCCAAATTGAACGCAAAAAAGATGGAAGAGAGTGCAACAGCCTTACTTCTCTGTCTAAAAGAAGTCAGGCCCCGTGAGAGTCCGACCATGAGAGTCAGCGTGGCTAGCAGCATGCAGGGGATATCTGGCAAGTGGAGTCAGAGACGCAGGGAGAAGAAACATTAGAACCATGGTTGACTTTGAAGAGGAGAAGACGGACAAGAAAAGTAAGAAACAAATAGCGATAGCGTGTGCCAAAAGAAGAGAGACCGAGAGAGCAAGAAGAGAAGAGATAGAGGTTTCGGTGTCAAGGACGACAGCTGGAGAACATAGCACAAAGAAGGATAGAACCATGAACAAGAAAAGCACGCGAGTCTAGCTCTCAAAATCATGGCGCTCTCTCGTCGATGGTAAGATGTTATCCTCTCTTCAGAACATCAACCTACCTAGAAGAGTATTCTGAAAGTCGTAGCTTTCAATTATCCCTCCTCCAAACTTCAACTGTCCTCCAATGTGGGCCGGAAGATAACAGCCAAAGGTGACTATCGTCCAGCACAGCAGTGCCAGCACCCAGGGAGGCCTGGTGAGGATGAACCCCAAAGCAATCCACATCGCTACGAAGGGCAGAACAACAGCAAGTCGAGTAATGTCGTCAAGGCTTATCCTCCTCCTGACGAAAGGACGCGGCGTTTGGACGTGTCCTCGGAGGCTATTGTCGTCTATCCTTCCAGTGTCTAGAGTGATGAATGGGTCCTCTCCATCCTCAGCCAAAGGATGAGAAGAGGGATAGGTAGGTCCCTTTTCATCTATTGCGCCGCCCATATTTGGTTAGGTCCGCACGATCCGGACAGCAGTCTATGTGAGCGTGGAGTAGAAGGGCGAAGGAACCGCAAGAAGTAGTACGAAAGGAGGCCGTGGCTCGGCCGAACCACTTCCTCCTAGGCCAAGTGCCCCGCCCTCCTACGGCAAGAGCGAATAAGAGAGGTATTGCGGTAGCTAGTCAGGGAGCAGTAGGACTGAGCCAAAGAATAGAGTGGACCCCAAAGTATAGCTGCGCGGGCGGTATCGCTAAACCAGTCCCCTTACAGCGCTAACTCTTTTTTAAATCCTTCGTAGGCTAGCGACAAGAATGGATGCGGACTGTGGCTACGGAATGCAACCCTTTCACTGTTTCTTTCATGCAGACTGAAAGAAGGCTTGGCCCGGACTCTATCAATCACCGGGCCTATGAGCTATGGATCAATAATGACTGAAGCTGACAACAGACAACAAGGTAGGCCAATAGTCTAATTGTTGGTGCTTCCGTGTTATAGACATTCAATAGCCACCGGGAACGACATGAAAGAAACACTGAGGAGAGAGAGCCAGCATCCCGAAAGGAGAGCGCCTTCAGCTGTCCTTTCGTGCCATAAAGGATCCGAGCCAGGAGCTGAAGGCGCGACAATTGTAGTTCGAGAAGGCTGAAGGAGTTGAGCCCGCGAGCAGGAAGACACGGACTCTTAAGTAATAGGGGCCAAGAAGAGAAGGGAGGAGTCGTAAGAGGAAGACAGGAAGGAGAAAGGGTGGGGATACGAGCAGCTCTTGGGACCGTTGAGATGACTACCACGAAACCCATCAGGCAGTCCACGAACAAAGTTCTTTTATTCCACAAAATGGCTTAGGGGCAAAGAGGAGACCTTGACGCCTATGCTACTCATTGCTAGTTCCATTCGCCTCCCCTAGTGTTGTTGGAAGCCCGGGCAAGGAGAAGGAAAAAGAGACCAGTAGTAAAGAGAAAGAACCGAAGGGTTGAACTGAGGGGAAAGCGGTGGAGCTCTTTCTTTCTTCTGATGACAGTTTTTATAGTGTGACATGGCCAAAGCCTTAGTGCTAACGGTCGTCAGATCAAAGGTAATATCAGCTACCCAGACGGATGAGGGCAGAACAAGCCCGTTCCTCTTGGCTCGGAGAACGCGTCTTTCTTACTACTACGAGGGCAAGGCAAAGGGAAGACGAGAGATGGGCTCAGTAGTTCTAATGAGGGACGGGGAAGGGAAGAAAGCAAAAGAACCATGTAAATGACGAGAACCCTCGTAGACCATAGAGGAAGTGAAGTCGAAACTGTGCAGATCGTATTCTTCTGTTGATATTCGGCGGTTTATTTGTTCCCTTTCTTGACCTAATTGATGGCTTAGACCCAACGAAGGCCTGGCCACTTCCATGATTCTTCCCGTCTCCCAGCTTTTTGTCGCCACGGTCCGGAATCCTATAAATAGTAACGCGTCCTGTCCCTTATTCTGTCCCACACATGTTTGCTGCTGCTTGCCACGGGTGGTCTCCGGTTCCATCTCTCTGTTGCTCTGCCTTCGAACCTGCAATTCAGTGAACTGTCTTCCTCGCTTGTCCCTTCTACTCCCTCACCCGTTGCCTATTTTTACAGTGTGATGTCTGACGAACATGTGGAGGTCCAACCAAGGGCGCATAAGTGACCAACAAATTGAAGCTGACGAATGACTGGTGGCAAGGTAGTATCAGGTCTCAGCTGTAGCAATGAACGATAGGCGATGGCCTGTCGCGTTATACGAAAGTGACCGGTCCGGTCGTTCTCCCTATCTGTAGGATGTCGTCTTCGAAGGGGAAGGAGCAAGCCCGAACCGTAGTTTTTGAGAACAAACCTTTAACCTTTCCTTCTCTGATGGTGATGCTGGAGGAAGGAGAGGAGAAGCGTCGAAGACAGCGATAGAATGACAGCTCTTGCCTTCACATTATTTCTAGCTCTTCTTTTCTTATTCCTTCTGCAGGTCTCTTGTTTCTCACTCTTCTTTAGCCTTATTAGAGAGGTTTAGAACATCATAGAACATGTTGCCTCTTGGTCCTTCTTAGGGTTAGCGCTAACTGTCCTCATCAAGAGACGATAAAACAAAGAAAAAGCAAAGGAATATAACACATTCCGCGCGGTAAAGACTAAAGACAGTCAGGATACTCTGGCGTCTGACCTTTCTCAATTCGCCGTACATGTGACAAATTAAGTAGCAGCATGAGGTGAACAACCGATGAGCAGTTCGTAGGGGATAGCATTGGGCCTGCTGGCTAACGTACCTGGAGCAGATGTTCTAGGGATCAGCAAACGCTCTTGCTCCTCTTTTCGCTCGGGACAATCGTCCTCATTGTCACCAACGAACCGAGGTTAGTTTGCCATCTTTCACGAAAGGCTAACTCCTACTTAGGCTCATGACCATTGAAAGGGAACACGTCTCTTGGATGTACGGTCTGTCCAGCCTCTTCTGCGCCACCATGCCTAGAGCCCTCTCCCTCACCTCTTCCACAAGCTTCCGCCTTACAGCCGTTCCGTTTCATCTTTGTCTCTGTACTTTACTAGCCATCTATCTTGTGAATTATAAACAGAGAGCTACAGTTCCACCGTCGTCGTCCAAGCCGTTCTACTCGCTTCTGTCTAACAGAGACTGAAGCCCTCTTGTTTCTTGAAGGCCCGTTCCAGTCATTGTTTGTCATAACTCTTCTTCTAACATCCCCATAACAGTCTGCATCATCACACTCAAGGACAACTGTAGTCAATCAATGGGGCACATAAAGCTTCGAGACTGGGCTCAGCTGACCTCGTCCTGCACGAAGCGAGACCACCAATCAAAAGAGGTTAATCTCAGCTAATAATGAGGCTTTTTTGAGTTCCTTACCTGATATTATAACCTCACTAAACGAATAGTAGGTAGGTAGGTAGGGGAGAGAGAGTGCGAACGAAGGGCAGGGGAACACAGAGTTTGGGCAGAGTCCTTCTGGAAGTGACCTGGTCGGGTCGACGGAGAAGGCGGAGCGAGGGAAAACCGGAAGCTGGTGTGATAGCCAGCAAGCAAAAAATATGTTGCAAGCCATTCTCTATCTGCAGACGTTCCTGAGTACGTTAATGTACTCGGTGATCATGCCCTCCGTCCCTCTCTATATAGAGGAGGTTGTCAATCCTTCCTCCTCTTCGTCTTCGTCCACTGAGTCAGTCAGCAACGGCTGCAATGCGAGTGGACTAGAAAGTGAAGAAGGGTCTTCTCCTTCCATATACATCGGTATGGCCGTTGGAATATATCCATTGATGGCCGCCATAGCCAGTCCTCCACTTGGCTGGTGGTACCAGAGAGCCAATCTGTTTCCCCCTCTTCTTTTCTCTCTGCTCTTTGTAATGCTAGGCAACGCGCTGTACATTCTGGCCCGATTGCTGGGGCAGGGACCATCCGCAGGAATCATGTTGATCATCTCATCGAGGGGTCTCATGGGGATCGGAGCAACCAGCGGCGGGTTAGCGCGAACGCACCTTGCGAAGATCACTCCTGCTATGGATAAGGATAAAGTGATGGTCTTTGCCACGGCTTTTGAGACCCTGGGCCTCCTCCTTGGGCCTTTTCTCTCGGGTTTAGTGACCAGCGCAAAGTTCTCCGTGGGTCCAGTACTGATGGACCAATTTTCTGTTCCATCTCTTATCGCTATAGGCCTGGCAATGATAAGTGCAACTGGCCTTGTTCTCTACAAGAGAAGTCTCAAGAAGGGAGAAAAAGAGACAAGGCAGAAGATGGACTATGCGGAGATCGAGGAGCAAGAGGATCGAAGAAGCCGCATTTTCTCTTGGGAGAGGATTTCTGAGCATGGAGGGAAGCGGCGACAGGGCAACTCAGGATATGAGGAGGCTTTCTTAGGGGAGGATGACTTCGAACTGGCGCTAGATAAGACGGTCATCGGCGAGAAGAAAGGAATGAGGGGATTATACGTGATGCTCTGTCTCTCTTTCACAATTAGCAGCATTTGGGCGGCTGTTGAGACGATTATGGTCCCGTCCACATGTCGCATGTACCAGTGGGGAGTCAAAGAGAACAGCTTCCTCATGGGTGGCTCTGCTTGTGTATGCGCCTTAGTCTTCGTCGCTTATCTCCTTATCCGGAGCCGGTGTCCAAGCATTCAAGCCTATCAGCGTCACCTTTACCTGATAGCCGTCATTCTTCTGGCTCTTGGTAACGGCTTGTTGATCAACGTATATCCTAGCGGCTCTGTCTTGCCTTTGGCCCTGTTCCTCTTTTCGGCCCTCGGTCCTCTCGCCGTGGGCTTCGCTCTCTGTCAGGCATTGGGCTACTCCCTGTATATGCTGCTTGTTCCTCCTGGAACGGAAGGCGTGGCTGTCGGCTGGCAGACGTCGGTCAACTTCTTGGCTCGATTTATTGGCCCCCTCGTGAGTAGCGGGCTGGCTGATGTCCTTCTCCTAAAGGATCCTCTGAAGTACGGATCAGTCGCCTGGATCTTTAACACCGTGCTGCTGACAGCTGCGACGGTCCTGATAATGGTCTTCTGGACTGATCTCTGGAACCAGACCTTCCCACAGGAGGAGAGCCCCTCAGAGGCAGGACTAATAGTAGAGACAAGCAACAGCGGGTCAAGTTTTTCCTACCAAGCTGTCCCTCACACAGTGAGGCTATCAGGCGGACTGTGCGTTAAGAAGTAGTAGATTGTATGCGCCAGGGCTAAACTAATAGAACGAAATGTTGCAGAGATAAAGACAGATCTTAGAGGTGACATGAAGTGATTCGTGTCGTCTTCTGCTCGCACAAGAAGGAGTATTGCTACTTCAGCGCACTATCCCCAAGCCACACAACTAGCGACAGATCCACAGGATAGTCAACCAGTAAAGAGGAAGTGCATCCTTGCACGGTTAATAGAAGAGTGATCACTTCCAAGGTAGTACTCGTCCTTGCGCCGCGCCCTTTCTTCTGCTGGTGCCAGCAGTACAGGTACTCCCTAACCTAGAGGTAAATAAAATGATAATGTAGCGATGTGCCACTACAACGTGTCTCACATAGTACTAGTCTGCGTCTACTACTCGCATCAAAGGCACCGCGCTTCTCCTCACATCTCAGCCACAGCAGAGGTATCGTCCAGACAGGAGTAGTGTTAATGCGGGCTGAGCTGGCTGGCTCGTGCGTTTGGGTACCATTGACCTTCGGACTCTTCTTCCTCTTAGACTGCGTGGTTAGTGTTAACTGTAGGACTTACTCTGCCCCTCTATAAGACTCTCCAATTGTGGGGCTTGACGAGGAGTAGCCTTCAAAGAGGCAAACTGTCATTATTATTAGACGATGCCCTCTTTCCCCCTCTCCCGATCGTCGTCTGATCTTTTTGCCGATCTAGATAACTCTCAGACAGAACCTCCGCCCTGTCAGGGTTTGTCTCTATTTTTGTTTATTTTTGTATTCCTTTGGGAGCTTCTGATGTATGAGTGAGAAGGAGTAGACAGTAACCATCGCCTTCCTGATGGTCAGGATCGTCTCTTCGCAAGACAGGTCTACCGTCCCTTCCTCCTTTAGACTTACGATCACGCAGAAAGTGGACAAGCGGCAGCACCGAAGTTAGAGATCGCCAGGATGTTCATTATCATCAAACAAATGAGGGGAGAAGGTGGAGGTGCAAAAAGCACTTTCTGTCGACCTTTCATTATCCATCGATCCGTTTTACTCTGTTTTCTGCTTTTTCCCTGAGGTCGCTGCTCTGTAGCTCGTCATAACATGCTTGACAATCTCCTCCACGCCGACTCCAGCCTTCACCTACAGGTGAAAGGTACTGACTCTCAACAATCCTCTAAATCGACGGAAGTGCTATACGAAGAAGGGCACAACAGACCTGGGCAAAGACTGTTGGTCCGTCTGCGCGCATCTTCTTCGCATCCCTTTTCATCACCTCCAAATCCGCGCCCACGGCAGCCGCCAAATCAATCTTGTTCACCACCTAGACAAGTATCATTGAGATGAGAACAGCCAGGGCGAGAGGTGCCGACTAGAACTGAGCCCGGGCATGGGCTCTTGTGTGAGCGATAGTAGACGTCTTACAAGGAGGTCGGCTTGCGTGATCCCTGGCCCGCCCTTACGTGGAATCTTGTCTCCCCCTGACACATCTATGACGTAGATGATAAAGTCCGCCAATTCCCGGCTAAAGTTTGCAGCAAGATTGTCTAGAAAGGAAAATCGGAGGAGATGAGGAGAGATAGCGGGACTGCGACATGGGGAGAGATACCTCCTCCTGACTCCACCAGTATAATGTCAGCGTCAACAGCGGCAGTAAGTTCTTCGCAAGCCTGCAACGCAGGTGAGCGACTGCCAGGAAAGAAAGGAAGAAAAGCCGACAGAAAAGCAAAGAACCTGCAGGTTGGCGCTGATGTCCTCTCGTATGGCAGCGTGGGGACACCCTCCCGTCTCTATAGCTCTGATCCGCTCCTCTGGTAAGGCCTTATGCTTCACAAGGAACTCTCCGTCCTCGCGAGTAAAGATATCGTTGGTAACCGCGCCAAGGCTTAGCTGGCCCCGCAGCTGCTTACATAGCTCTAGCATCAGTGCCGTCTTACTGGATGTGATCGGGCGGGAGGACAGACACACAGAGTACCAGTGAGTGAGTAAAGAGAAAGCAGACCTTGACAGAGCAGAAGTAGAAGACAAGTTAAGAGTTTCACAAGCATTTGGTGATGTTAGCTCCGTACCCGCTGCCAACCGGTCCTCCCACTCCAACAGTGAAGGCTCTCTCATCGTAGAAGCGCTGTCTCATGCGGTCGCGACTGTGAAAAGAGCCCTGATGGAGGTAGGTAGATTGCGAAAGTGAGGAATTATTGGAAAGGAAGGGAGAGTGGCAAGTTATATAAGACAAGGAGGTGCTAGCCAGCGACGAGTGGTTAGAACACGCGGTGTTGCCAAGGCCTTGGGATAGAAGATATTGGCGTGAATGAAAGCGGAAGAAAGAGAGAGAGAGAGGGACAGAGTGAAAGGAAAGAGGGACAGAGTGAAAGGGAAGATGGACAGAAAGGGAAAGATGTGGACAGAGAAGAGAGGAAGTCTAGAAGGCAAAATGAACGCTGCCGAGGGATCAGAAAAAAAGGGCCAATTCTAGGAGCAATCAGAATTGGGTCGAGTAAACTTGTGCAGAAGAGAAAGAGCAGCTTTATCTACAGAGGTGAGGGGGGCAGACAATGTCTCACAGCGTCTTCCATATGATCGTGGGTGTGTCCGTGCTCCAGCAGCTGCCGCAGCTCATCTCCAGTAGGCTCTCGCCCCCTCGAGGCTTTGAAGCGGTCCACCAGCTCCCACCGCGTCTTCTTGACTGAGAGCTCTGGCGGTTGAAGAAAAAGAGCAAAGGGAAGCAGGAGGAAGTTAAATGTAGAGAGACGACAGCAACATTCAGACGGGCGGGAGCGTGGATCTAGTGGCATCACTGAAGCGTCCACATCGGAGCGCGGACCCAGAGGGAGCCACTGGAGGAGAGAGAAAGAGAGCCCAGAGGGAATGGAGAGAGAGAGAGAGAGAAGGCGAGAGCAGGAAGAGAGAGTAGTAGTGTGTAGAGACACCATTTTCGGCAGGCATGTGGCAGAAGGTCCTTTAGAAGATTGAGGGAGATGCAAGAGTCACGATTGTGCGAAGGTGATGGAAGAGAGACAAGAGCGCGGGACGCGTGAGAGGCACTCTGAGGGAGAGAGAGAGAGAGTGTGTGTGAGAAGAGAGCCGCATCATCGATACTTCAAGCTCACCGGTCCCTTCACTATCTTCCGCATGATGGTCATGATGGTGCTCGTGGCCGTGCTCGTGGTCGTGCTCGTGATGGTGCTCGTGCTCGTGAGAGTGATGGTGGTGATCATGACTATGCCCCCGGTCGTGGCTGTGAGGCTGCTGGTGAGCAGCGTGGAGGCAGAGGTCAATACGGGACAGAGCGTGAGGAAATGGTGACTGGGTCAGCGCCCTCCACTTTTCCTCTTTTGCTCACTTGCTTGTGCACTCTCTCTGTCTCTCTCTCCGTCTCTGTCTGTCTCTCCCACCCCATCTTCTCTTTCTCAGTGGCTCATTGTCCTTCTTACTCCTGGTTCAAGCTATTCTTCGCTTCTCCTCTCTTTCTTCATTTCCTGTCTCCGTATCTTTCACTTCTCTTCCTCTCTTTAGTCTCCACTTGTCCAACCTCCCTTCCTTTATTTCCTTCTTTGTCCCTCTCAAAACCCCTACCGTAGGCTGTTTCCTGGTGGGTGAGGACGGCATGTTTGGGCTTGGTAGTCGAGTCTTCTCTGCCCAGAACTTTCTGTTCTTCAAGCGCGCTTCAGCTGTCAGAGTCTGTCCACAACTGGCATTCTGGGGCTTCCGGCCCCTTCCTATCTCAGGTCTCAGGTCTCAAGCACTCCACCGGAAAAGAAGAGCGAAGAGAGGGAAAGAAAAGTGACAACAGAGAGAGAGAGAAGACAGCGAGCAGATGATGGGATAGGCAAGGAGAGACAAAAGAGAGAGAGTAAAGGAGAGAGAGAGAGAGAGAAAGAAAGAGAGAGAGAGAGACTGAGAGAGAGAGACACACAGAGAGAGAGAGACAGAGAGAGAGAAAGAGAGACGGGGGAGAGAGAGAGGATCAGAAACTGTCGATGGCAGCTCCAAAAACAGCTGACCCAAGACAAGCTGGTAGCCACCAAATGGCCGTTAACGCCCAGGATATCTTTCTTTCTGAGTGCAGTATCCTGACCGCTAACGGCATCCTTACAGCCCTATGCCAGTACAGGTACTCGTAGGAAGGAAGGCTCCTGCATCTCCTGCATCGCTGAGTGAACCTGACCGGCGAGAGGCAGGACAGAGGACAGAGGCGCAGAGGCTGTACGCTTTGACTGAACATAGTGAATAATTAGGACTTGAACAGCTACTTGAACGTGATGGACGTCATCTTCCTAATGACTTTCCCTCTATCTAATAAGCCACCCAATCTCTCTCTCTCTCTCTCTCTTTTTTTCTCCCTCTCATGACCAGTTCCTAGTTCACCTTGACAGCAGCTTCCCTCTTGTGGGTCGAAGGTACTCCACTTCGCCTCTCAGTGGCCGGAGAGGTTAATCTTCACGAT
The DNA here is from genome assembly GCA_900088475.1 of Hyphochytrium catenoides. Taxonomy (NCBI): domain Eukaryota; class Hyphochytriomycetes; order Hyphochytriales; family Hyphochytriaceae; genus Hyphochytrium; species Hyphochytrium catenoides. The sequence goes on from FLMG01004331.1 coordinate 17,781, forward strand.
GTGGATTTCTCTTTCTCTTTTCTCTTCACGCTCTGCATCATCCAGCAGGTGGTTCAGCATTGCGAGGCTGGCCTCGGGCTGGTCCTTGGGCACCATGTGGCCTGCCTCATAGACCTTCAGGAAGGAGAGTCCGCCATGTGAGCGGAACTCTCCCGCTCGCCGGCCGTTTACCGTCCACACGTTGTCCCTGTGGACATAGAGAACGAAAGTCAGTCAGGGCTTTTGGAGAGACCTGAGAAGAGAGTGGAGAGAGGGAGTGGCTTTCAGTGCTTAGACCTGAAGAGGACGAAGGTCAGAGTCTCATAGACGGTGACGACAGTATAGGGGGGAAGCTAGCTGCAGAGGATCTATACAGAAAGGCCAGGAATGAGACCGTAGAGAGAGAGGTTGTGCCTTACTTTTTTCTACGGAAACCTTCTCTACCCGTCCATTGCAGCTGCAGAGCCCATTCCTTGATTCCGAGCCAGTTGCACTGCAGATCAGCGTCCCCAGCGTAAAGAAGCACCCGGACCCCACTCTCCAGCAGGGGCGCCACGCGCTGGTCCGAGCGCTGCATCCAGTCCGCCGCTAGCTGTGCGTTGACATCATAGTTCACTGGCGACCAACGCTTCCAATCCGCTGGGATGTTCAGCTAGAGAAGAGGAACAGAGAGACGTCAGTTACTGTTAGCTTTCTTCTACTGGAATGACCAAGTGTCAAGAGCAGATATCCTCATACCGAACTCGTGATGCATCTCGACAGGGAGAGGTAGAGAGTAAGTGGGAACAACGTTGATGAAATAATATGAATGAAAGAAGAGTGAGGAGCCACCGGTCGTCGAAGCCAGGGGAGGAACAAGAAAGATGCAAAAACATAAAAACCTGAAAGAAAGGCATTGGCGTACCCTCTCTCTTGTTTCCTCTCTGTTCATAAAGCTATTCATCCACTCCATTGAAGGGTCCACACAGCTCATCAGCGCATCCTGGCTTAGGTTCCGCCCGCAGAAGCGCCTCATATCGTAGGGATTAATTCCACTCTGCTGCAAGGGAGGCACTGAGAGCTTCGAGAGGCAATAGTTCCGAGCCTCTACACAGATATTTTTTTGAAGCTGTGCAGAGAGCCAGGGCAAATAGGATAAGGCGAGAGAGAGGTGCACAAATAAGAGAGGAGAGAGGATAACCAGTTAGTGGAGAGCGAGAGAGTGTGGAGTGCACATAGGCCCTGTCGTAGCAGGCTTACTGGACAGTACGGGCGTGTGGGATGGAGCAGTGAGAGACGCAGGATGCTGGCAGCATGGAACCAAAAGGCAGAGAGGAAAGCTACATTCTTCACAGAAAGAAGGTGCCCACCTGGCACCTGGCGATAAGCCCGACACACCAGGTCGTTTGGTCCTCCATTTCCTTGAAAGTTTCCTCGCTCACCAACTTTAGATTGTAATCGTTGCGGTTCAGCAGAGTCGCGATGAACTGATACTGGAGGAGTGAATAGGAAACAGAGAAAGGAGAGAGAAGGCCGTGTACATTAGCGTGTCAGACGAGAGCGAGGAAACAGTGATATGTCTTTCTCTACAAAGGCGCTTTCTAACAAAACGGAGAGCATTCCATTAGGTTTCACCCTCCACTCTGATGCCCCAACTTCTATGAGCTCCCTATCCCTTCTTCTTCTTCTCCTTTCTCTTTCTCTCTCTCTCTCTCTCTCTCTC